>WFAB01002880.1:0-24987 GCA_018977245.1 Lethenteron camtschaticum | reverse complement strand
TCACCCACTCACTCACCCACTCACACACTCACTCACCACTCACACACCACCTCACTCAGTCACCCACTCACTCACCCACTCACCCACTCACTCACCCACTCACCTCACACACTCACTACACCCACTCACACACTCACCACTCACCCACCACACTCACTCACCCACTCACCCACCCACTCACTCACCCACCACCCACTCACACCACTCACTCACCCACTCACACACTCACTCAGTCACCCACTCACCCACCCACTCACTCACCCACTCACACACTCACTCACACCACTCACACACCTCACTCAGTCACCCACTCACCCACCCACCCACTCACCCACCCACTCACCACTCACTCACCCACTCACACACTCACTCACACCACTCACCCACCCACTCACTCACCCACTCACACACTCACTCACCCACTCACACACTCACTCACCCACTCACCCACCCACCCACTCACCACCACTCACCCACTCACCCACTCACACACTCACACACTCACCCACTCACACACTCACTCACCCACTCACTCACCCACTCACACACTCAGTCACCCACTCACTCACCACTCACACACTCACTCACCCACTCACACACTCACTCACTCACCCACTCACCTACTCACCACTCACACACCACCGCCACTCACACACTCACTCACCACCACTCACACACTCACTCAGTCACCCACTCACTCACCCACCCACTCACTCACCCACTCACACACTCACTCACACACCCACTCACTCACCCACCCACTCACCCACTCACTCACCCACTCACCCACTCACTCACCCACTCACCCACCCACTCACTCACCCACTCACACACTCACTCACCCACTCACACACTCACTCAGTCACCCACTCACCCACCCACTCACCCACCCACTCACCCACTCACACACTCACACACTCACACACTCACTCACCCACTCACCCACTCACACACCCACTCACTCACCCACTCACACACTCACTCACACACACACTCACTCACTCACCCACCCACTCACCCACCCACTCACTCACCCACTCACACACTCACCCACTCACACACTCACTCAGTCACCCACTCACTCACCCACCCACCCACTCACTCACCCACTCACACACTCACTCACCCACTCACCCACTCACTCACTCACCCACTCACCCACTCACCCACTCACCCACCCACTCACACACTCACACACTCACACACTCACTCACACACTCACTCACCCACTCACCCACTCACACACCCACTCACTCACACACTCACTCACTCACTCACACACACACTCACTCACCCACCCACTCACCCACTCACCCACCCACTCACCCACTCACTCACCCACCCACCCACCCACTCACTCACTCACTCACACACTCACTCACCCACTCACTCACCCACCCACCCACCCACTCACTCACTCACTCACCCACTCACTCACCCACCCACTCACTCACTCACTCACCCGCTCACTCACCCACTCACTCACCCACCCACTCACCCACCCACTCACCCACCCACTCACCCACTCACCCACCCACTCACTCACCCACTCACGCACTCACTCACCCACTCACCCACTCACTCACCCACTCACTCACCCACCCACCCACCCACTCACTCACTCACCCACTCACTCACTCACCCACTCACTCACCCACCCACCCACCCACTCACCCACCCACCCACTCACTCACCCACTCACACACTCACTCAGTCACCCACTCACCCACTCACCCACCCACCCACTCACTCACTCACCCACTCACTCACTCACCCACTCACCCACTCACCCACTCACCCACCCACTCACTCACCCACTCACCCACTCACTCACCCACTCACTCACCCACTCACTCACCCCCATGGCAATGTTTACGTGCGGCACCAGGAACTCCTCTTGAGGCTCAAATCGACCCAGGGGAGGGGCCCCGGGACCGTTCCAGGCAACCCGTCGCTTGCTGTTGTCCGTGACCACGAATGCAACTCGGGCCGCCGGGTTTCGTAGCGCCGCCGGCAGCGCGCTAACCGCTGCACCGCCGCTCCCCCGTGCCAGCGGAGTCGCCCACGGAAACACGGAGTCGCCCCCCGGTGCGTCCGCTCGCCACGGCTGCGGGTTAGTGCCTCGGCACCTGTGGAGGGGGCTGACTTGCAACGGCCTCCCGTTCCGCGTCTCGCTAGAAAGAAAGAAAACGCAAATGAAACACGGTCAACGAAAGCTCTCCCCGGTATCCGATTGGCGCGCAGGCGGCTACGTAGGGCGCGAAAGAAGTTCCACGTATTTTATAATTTGAACCCCCCCCCACCCACCTCCTACGCATTCTCCATATGCTGAATTCCTCTTGATATGCACATTGTTTTGTCAAGGCGCTCTTCTTCCAAACCTCCAACCCCCTCCAACCCGGCAGCTTAAATAGACGCTCCAAGCTTGGCGCTGTTTCATTCTTCACCTGAGGACGGCTGCTTGCGTTGTGGCCGAAACGTCGTGAGAATTGTGTTATTATGTTTTATTTTTATTATTTTATTCTTGGTTCTTTCTACTAAAATAATAAAAATACAACATAATAAAATATTTATATTATGTTTTATTTTTATTATTATATTACTTCCCTTCTACGTGACCACTTTACCGAAAGAACCAAGAAGATGAATCCCTGCTGCAGTCACGAAAGAAGCTTTACATCGAAATATAATGGAGGTTGTTGTTTCGATTTAACCCAGCAGCTTAAATATACGCTCCAAGCCTGGTGCTGTTTCATTCAGACGCTGTCTTTACGACGGACCTGGTCTTCACCTGAGGACGGCTGCTTGCGTTGTGGCCGAAACGTCGTGAGAATTATTTTATAATGTTTTATTTTTATCATTTTATTACTTCCCTTCTACGTGACGACTTTACCGAAAGAACCAAGAAGATGAATCCCTGCTGCAGTCTCGAAAGCAGCTTTACATCGGAGTTCAACGTACGTGTGGTAAAGCTCGTTGAGGCGGCTTCTGGAATCCGTCTTTAATTCAACTGGTGTCACAGTTGACTTCACGTAGCTGACAGGCAGCGTTAGAGGGACAGAGAGAGACACACGCACTGCCACGTGGTACAGCCTGGACCACGTGGTACAGCCTGGACCACGTGGTACAGCATGGACCACACCCGCCACGCCGATTGGCAGAGCCAATCGGCGTGGCGGGTTGTGATACGTCAACGAGCCGGACACATCCTCACGTGACACAGGTACAGGACAAACGATGCGCTTCCTGGAGAAGCTCCCGCCACGCGCGCTGAAACGTCGGACATCGCCGTGCAGGCCAACGCACGGAGGGCCACGACCCGTCAACACGTCCGCAGAGACCCATAGATTCATCACCACACAGAGACCCATAGACTCACCACCACACAGAGACCCACAGACTCACCACCACACAGAGACCCATAGAGTCTATGGGTCTCTGTGTGGTGGTGAGTCTATGGGTCTCTGTGTGGTGGTGAGTCTGTGGGTCTCTGTGTGGTGATGAATCTATGGGTCTCTGTGTGGTGGTGAGTCTATGGGTCTCTGTGTGGTGATGAATCTATGGGTCTCTGTGTGGTGGTGAGTCTATGGGTCTCTGTGTGGTGGTGAGTCTGTGGGTCTCTGTGTGGTGGTGAGTCTATGGGTCTCTGTGTGGTGGTGAGTCTATGGGTCTCTGTGTGGTGGTGAGTCTGTGGGTCTCTGTGTGGTGGTGAGTCTGTGGGTCTCTGTGTGGTGAGTCTGTGGGTCTCTGTGTGGTGGTGAGTCTATGGGTCTCTGTGTGGTGGTGAGTCTATGGGTCTCTGTGTGGTGGTGAGTCTGTGGGTCTCTGTGTGGTGGTGAGTCTGTGGGTCTCTGTGTGGTGGTGAGTCTATGGGTCTCTGTGTGGTGGTGAGTCTGTGGGTCTCTGTGTGGTGGTGAGTCTGTGGGTCTCTGTGTGATGAGTCTGTGGGTCTCTGTGTGGTGGTGAGTCTGTGGGTCTCTGTGTGGTGGTGAGTCTATGGGTCTCTGTGTGGTGGTGAGTCTATGGGTCTCTGTGTGGTGATGAATCTATGGGTCTCTGTGTGGTGGTGAGTCTATGGGTCTCTGTGTGGTGGTGAGTCTATGGGTCTCTGTGTGGTGGTGAGTCTATGGGTCTCTGTGTGGTGGTGAGTCTGTGGGTCTCTGTGTGGTGGTGAGTCTGTGGGTCTCTGTGTGGTGAGTCTGTGGGTCTCTGTGTGGTGGTGAGTCTATGGGTCTCTGTGTGTTGGTGAATCTATGGGTCTCTGTGTGGTGGTGAGTCTATGGGTCTCTGTGTGGTGGTGAGTCTGTGGGTCTCTGTGTGGTGGTGAGTCTGTGGGTCTCTGTGTGGTGGTGAGTCTGTGGGTCTCTGTGTGGTGGTGAGTCTGTGGGTCTCTGTGTGGTGGTGAGTCTATGGGTCTCTGTGTGGTGGTGAGTCTGTGGGTCTCTGTGTGGTGGTGAGTCTGTGGGTCTCTGTGTGGTGAGTCTGTGGGTCTCTGTGTGGTGGTGAGTCTGTGGGTCTCTGTGTGGTGAGTCTGTGGGTCTCTGTGTGGTGGTGAGTCTGTGGGTCTCTGTGTGGTGGTGAGTCTATGGGTCTCTGTGTGGTGGTGAGTCTATGGGTCTCTGTGTGGTGATGAATCTATGGGTCTCTGTGTGGTGGTGAGTCTATGGGTCTCTGTGTGGTGGTGAGTCTATGGGTCTCTGTGTGGTGGTGAGTCTATGGGTCTCTGTGTGGTGGTGAGTCTGTGGGTCTCTGTGTGGTGGTGAGTCTGTGGGTCTCTGTGTGGTGAGTCTGTGGGTCTCTGTGTGGTGGTGAGTCTATGGGTCTCTGTGTGTTGGTGAATCTATGGGTCTCTGTGTGGTGGTGAGTCTATGGGTCTCTGTGTGGTGGTGAGTCTGTGGGTCTCTGTGTGGTGGTGAGTCTGTGGGTCTCTGTGTGGTGGTGAGTCTGTGGGTCTCTGTGTGGTGGTGAGTCTGTGGGTCTCTGTGTGGTGGTGAGTCTATGGGTCTCTGTGTGGTGGTGAGTCTGTGGGTCTCTGTGTGGTGGTGAGTCTGTGGGTCTCTGTGTGGTGAGTCTGTGGGTCTCTGTGTGGTGGTGAGTCTATGGGTCTCTGTGTGTTGGTGAATCTATGGGTCTCTGTGTGGTGGTGAGTCTATGGGTCTCTGTGTGGTGATGAATCTATGGGTCTCTGTGTGGTGGTGAGTCTATGGGTCTCTGTGTGGTGGTGAGTCTGTGGGTCTCTGTGTGGTGGTGAGTCTATGGGTCTCTGTGTGGTGGTGAGTCTATGGGTCTCTGTGTGGTGGTGAGTCTGTGGGTCTCTGTGTGGTGGTGAGTCTGTGGGTCTCTGTGTGGTGAGTCTGTGGGTCTCTGTGTGGTGGTGAGTCTATGGGTCTCTGTGTGTTGGTGAATCTATGGGTCTCTGTGTGGTGGTGAGTCTATGGGTCTCTGTGTGGTGGTGAGTCTGTGGGTCTCTGTGTGGTGGTGAGTCTGTGGGTCTCTGTGTGGTGGTGAGTCTGTGGGTCTCTGTGTGGTGGTGAGTCTGTGGGTCTATGGGTCTCTGTGTGGTGGTGAGTCTGTGGGTCTCTGTGTGGTGGTGAGTCTGTGGGTCTCTGTGTGGTGAGTCTGTGGGTCTCTGTGTGGTGGTGAGTCTATGGGTCTCTGTGTGTTGGTGAATCTATGGGTCTCTGTGTGGTGGTGAGTCTATGGGTCTCTGTGTGGTGGTGAGTCTGTGGGTCTCTGTGTGGTGGTGAGTCTGTGGGTCTCTGTGTGGTGGTGAGTCTGTGGGTCTCTGTGTGGTGGTGAGTCTGTGGGTCTCTGTGTGGTGGTCAGTCTGTGGGTCTCTGTGTGGTGGTGAGTCTGTGGGTCTCTGTGTGGTGGTGAGTCTGTGGGTCTCTGTGTGGTGGTGAGTCTGTGGGTCTCTGTGTGGTGGTGAGTCTGTGGGTCTCTGTGTGGTGGTGAGTCTGTGGGTCTCTGTGTGGTGGTGAGTCTGTGGGTCTCTGTGTGGTGGTGAGTCTGTGGGTCTCTGTGTGGTGGTGAGTCTGTGGGTCTCTGTGTGGTGGTGAGTCTGTGGGTCTCTGTGTGGTGGTGAGTCTGTGGGTCTCTGTTGGTGGTGAGTCTATGGGTCTCTGTGTGTTGGTGAATCTATGGGTCTCTGTGTGGTGGTGAGTCTATGGGTCTCTGTGTGGTGGTGAGTCTATGGGTCTCTGTGTGGTGGTGAGTCTGTGGGTCTCTGTGTGGTGGTGAGTCTGTGGGTCTCTGTGTGGTGGTGAGTCTATGGGTCTCTGTGTGTTGGTGAATCTATGGGTCTCTGTGTGGTGGTGAGTCTATGGGTCTCTGTGTGTTGGTGAATCTATGGGTCTCTGTGTGGTGGTGAGTCTGTGGGTCTCTGTGTGGTGGTGAGTCTATGGGTCTCTGTGTGGTGGTGAGTCTATGGGTCTCTGTGTGGTGGTGAGTCTATGGGTCTCTGTGTGGTGGTGAGTCTGTGGGTCTCTGTGTGGTGGTGAGTCTATGGGTCTCTGTGTGGTGGTGAGTCTATGGGTCTCTGTGTGGTGGTGAGTCTGTGGGTCTCTGTGTGGTGGTGAGTCTATGGGTCTCTGTGTGGTGGTGAGTCTGTGGGTCTCTGTGTGGTGGTGAGTCTGTGGGTCTCTGTGTGGTGGTAAGTCTGTGGGTCTCTGTGTGGTGGTGAGTCTGTGGGTCTCTGTGTGGTGGTGAGTCTGTGGGTCTCTGTGTGGTGTGAGTCTGTGGGTCTCTGTGTGGTGGTGAGTCTATGGGTCTCTGTGTGGTGGTGAGTCTGTGGGTCTCTGTGTGGTGGTGAGTCTGTGGGTCTCTGTGTGGTGAGTCTGTGGGTCTCTGTGTGGTGGTGAGTCTGTGGGTCTCTGTGTGGTGAGTCTGTGGGTCTCTGTGTGGTGGTGAGTCTGTGGGTCTCTGTGTGGTGGTGAGTCTATGGGTCTCTGTGTGGTGGTGAGTCTATGGGTCTCTGTGTGGTGATGAATCTATGGGTCTCTGTGTGGTGGTGAGTCTATGGGTCTCTGTGTGGTGGTGAGTCTATGGGTCTCTGTGTGGTGGTGAGTCTATGGGTCTCTGTGTGGTGGTGAGTCTGTGGGTCTCTGTGTGGTGGTGAGTCTGTGGGTCTCTGTGTGGTGAGTCTGTGGGTCTCTGTGTGGTGGTGAGTCTATGGGTCTCTGTGTGTTGGTGAATCTATGGGTCTCTGTGTGGTGGTGAGTCTATGGGTCTCTGTGTGGTGGTGAGTCTGTGGGTCTCTGTGTGGTGGTGAGTCTGTGGGTCTCTGTGTGGTGGTGAGTCTGTGGGTCTCTGTGTGGTGGTGAGTCTGTGGGTCTCTGTGTGGTGGTGAGTCTATGGGTCTCTGTGTGGTGGTGAGTCTGTGGGTCTCTGTGTGGTGGTGAGTCTGTGGGTCTCTGTGTGGTGAGTCTGTGGGTCTCTGTGTGGTGGTGAGTCTATGGGTCTCTGTGTGTTGGTGAATCTATGGGTCTCTGTGTGGTGGTGAGTCTATGGGTCTCTGTGTGGTGATGAATCTATGGGTCTCTGTGTGGTGGTGAGTCTATGGGTCTCTGTGTGGTGGTGAGTCTGTGGGTCTCTGTGTGGTGGTGAGTCTATGGGTCTCTGTGTGGTGGTGAGTCTATGGGTCTCTGTGTGGTGGTGAGTCTGTGGGTCTCTGTGTGGTGGTGAGTCTGTGGGTCTCTGTGTGGTGAGTCTGTGGGTCTCTGTGTGGTGGTGAGTCTATGGGTCTCTGTGTGTTGGTGAATCTATGGGTCTCTGTGTGGTGGTGAGTCTATGGGTCTCTGTGTGGTGGTGAGTCTGTGGGTCTCTGTGTGGTGGTGAGTCTGTGGGTCTCTGTGTGGTGGTGAGTCTGTGGGTCTCTGTGTGGTGGTGAGTCTGTGGGTCTATGGGTCTCTGTGTGGTGGTGAGTCTGTGGGTCTCTGTGTGGTGGTGAGTCTGTGGGTCTCTGTGGTGGTGAGTCTGTGGGTCTCTGTGTGGTGGTGAGTCTATGGGTCTCTGTGTGGTGGTGAGTCTATGGGTCTCTGTGTGGTGGTGAGTCTGTGGGTCTCTGTGTGGTGGTGAGTCTGTGGGTCTCTGTGTGGTGGTGAGTCTGTGGGTCTCTGTGTGGTGGTGAGTCTGTGGGTCTCTGTGTGGTGGTGAGTCTGTGGGTCTCTGTGTGGTGGTGAGTCTATGGGTCTCTGTGTGGTGGTGAGTCTGTGGGTCTCTGTGTGGTGGTGAGTCTGTGGGTCTCTGTGTGGTGGTGAGTCTGTGGGTCTCTGTGTGGTGGTGAGTCTGTGGGTCTCTGTGTGGTGGTGAGTCTGTGGGTCTCTGTGTGGTGGTGAGTCTGTGGGTCTCTGTGTGGTGGTAAGTCTGTGGGTCTCTGTGTGGTGGTGAGTCTGTGGGTCTCTGTGTGGTGGTGAGTCTGTGGGTCTCTGTGTGGTGGTGAGTCTGTGGGTCTCTGTGTGGTGGTGAGTCTATGGGTCTCTGTGTGTTGGTGATCTATGGGTCTCTGTGTGGTGGTGAGTCTATGGGTCTCTGTGTGTTTTTTCTTGTGGTGGTGAGTCTGTGGGTCTCTGTGTGGTGGTGAGTCTGTGGGTCTCTGTGTGGTGGTGAGTCTGTGGGTCTCTGTGTGTTGGTGAGTCTATGGGTCTCTGTGTGGTGGTGAGTCTATGGGTCTCTGTGTGTTGGTGAATCTATGGGTCTCTGTGTGGTGGTGAGTCTGTGGGTCTCTGTGTGGTGGTGAGTCTGTGGGTCTCTGTGTGGTGGTGAGTCTATGGGTCTCTGTGTGGTGGTGAGTCTATGGGTCTCTGTGTGGTGGTGAGTCTGTGGGTCTCTGTGTGGTGGTGAGTCTGTGGGTCTCTGTGTGGTGGTGAGTCTATGGGTCTCTGTGTGGTGGTGAGTCTATGGGTCTCTGTGTGGTGGTGAGTCTGTGGGTCTCTGTGTGGTGGTGAGTCTGTGGGTCTCTGTGTGGTGGTGAGTCTGTGGGTCTCTGTGTGGTGGTGAGTCTGTGGGTCTCTGTGTGGTGGTGAGTCTGTGGGTCTCTGTGTGGTGGTGAGTCTGTGGGTCTCTGTGTGGTGGTGAGTCTATGGGTCTCTGTGTGGTGGTGAGTCTATGGGTCTCTGTGTGGTGGTGAGTCTGTGGGTCTCTGTGTGGTGAGTCTGTGGGTCTGTGTGTGGTGAGTCTGTGGGTCTCTGTGTGGTGGTGAGTCTATGGGTCTCTGTGTGGTGGTGAGTCTATGGGTCTCTGTGTGAGTGTATGTGTCTCTGTGTGAGTCTATGGGTCTCTATGGGAGTCTATGGGTCTCTGTGTGAGTCTATGGGTCTCTGTGTGAGTCTATGGGTCTCTGTGTGAGTCTATGGGTCTATGTGTGAGTCTATGGGTCTCTGTGTGAGACTATGGGTCTCTGTGTGGTGGTGAGTCTGTGGGTCTCTGTGTGGTGGTGAGTCTGTGGGTCTCTGTGTGGTGGTGAGTCTGTGGGTCTCTGTGTGGTGGTGAGCCTGTGGGTCTCTGTGTGGTGGTGAGTCTACGGGTCTCTGTGTGGTGGTGAGTCTACGGGTCTCTGTGTGGTGGTGAGTCTATGGGTCTCTGTGTGGTGGTGAGTCTGTGGGTCTCTGTGTGGTGGTGAGTCTGTGGGTCTCTGTGTGGTGGTGAGTCTACGGGTCTCTGTGTGGTGGTGAGTCTGTGGGTCTCTGTGTGGTGGTGAGTCTATGGGTCTCTGTGTGGTGGTGATCTGTGGGTCTCTGTGTGGTGGTGAGTCTGTGGGTCTCTGTGTGGTGGTGAGTCTGGGTCTCTGTGTGGTGGTGAGTCTGTGGGTCTCTGTGTGGTGGTGAGTCTGTGGGTCTCTGTGTGGTGGTGAGTCTATGGGTCTCTGTGTGGTGGTGAGTCTATGGGTCTCTGTGTGGTGGTGAGTCTGTGGGTCTCTGTGTGGTGGTGAGTCTATGGGTCTCTGTGTGGTGGTGAGTCTATGGGTCTCTGTGTGGTGGTGAGTCTGTGGGTCTCTGTGTGGTGGTGAGTCTGTGGGTCTCTGTGTGGTGGTGAGTCTGTGGGTCTCTGTGTGGTGGTGAGTCTATGGGTCTCTGTGTGATGGTGAGTCTGTGGGTCTCTGTGTGGTTATTTTTGCCGTGTGAGTCTCCAAAGTGAGGCAGGTTTGAAGCCTGGTGAACACTGGGGACGCCAGGTGCTGTGGGCTTGCGTCTGAGCGGCATTCAGGCGGTGACACTACAGCGGTGTATTTAAACACGACACACAAACACCTCGCTGCTCAGATCTGTGTGACCCTCTCGTATGAACGGGTTGTCACCGGGGTCTCTCCCCACGCCGCCCTCCCCACGTGACACAACTCATCACGGGAATTAAATTTCCCCAAGGTGGAAATGAAGGAGCATTATTACCTCTTTGTTGACTACTTGTGTTGTGGTTATTGCAAACGTGATGCCTTGTATAAAGGTGTCAGCTGTTGTACCAGTTAAAAGGGTAAAAACCTACTACCATATTTTGCCACTGCTAAAAGAGATGTCTCAAGGTGTATGATGCCTTGTATAAAGGTGTCAGCTGTTGTACCAGTTTAAAATGGTAAAAACCTACCACTATATTTTGCCACTGCTAAAAGAGACGTCTCATAGTGTAAATGCTTCACCCCGAGCTCTCAATACTCTGATAGTGCGCTGTCTTTGAGTTGTACGCCTTTTGGCGTCATCTGGTACAACACCATTGGAGACTGGGCTCTAAGAAAAGCTGTCTCGGGTGTGGAGCAATCAACTTCAAGGACCATGTGAGACTAGGCTCTAAGGAAAGCTGTCTCGGGTGTGGACCAATCAACTTCAAGGACCATGTGAGACTAGGCTCTAAGGAAAGCTGTCTCGGGTGTGGACCAATCAACTTCAAGGACAGTGCATACATTATCAGAGTTGCGTTTTGTTTGCATTATGACTGCAGGCATTGCGGTCTATGCAAACATGACTCCTTGTAAAAAGGTTTCAGTTTTGTTGCCAGATAGAAGGGTACAAAACCAATTATCGAGTTGTAATCCGTCAACGAGCCGGATGTAAGCTCACGTGACACACCTGTACACCTGTGCAGCAAACACGTTACCTGCCGCTCCTCTGATGTAAGCTCACGTGACACACCTGTACACCTGTGCAGCAAACACGTTACCTGCCGCTCCTCTGATGTAAGCTCACGTGACACACCTGTACACCTGTGCAGCAAACACGTTACCTGCCGCTCCTCTGATATAACCTCACGTGACACACCTGTGCACCTGTGCAGCAAACACGTTACCTGCCGCTCCTCTGACGTAAGCTCACGTGACACACCTGTACACCTGTGCAACAAACACGTTACCTGCCGCTCCTCTGATATAACCTCACGTGACACACTTGTGCACCTGTGCAACAAACACGTTACCTGCCGCTCCTCTGATATAACCTCACGTGACACACCTGTACACCTGTGCAACTAACACGTTACCTGCCGCTCCTCTGATATAACCTCACGTGACACACCTGTGCACCTGTGCAGCAAACACGTTACCTGCCGCTCCTCTGATATAACCTCACGTGACACACCTGTGCACCTGTGCAACAAACACGTTACCTGCCGCTCCTCTGATATAACCTCACGTGACACACCTGTACACCTGTGCAGCAAACACGTTACCTGCCGCTCCTCTGCTGCAAGCTCGTGTGACACACCTGTACACCTGTGCAGCAAACACGTTACCTGCCGCTCCGCTGATATAACCTCACGTGACACACCTGTACACCTGTGCAGCAAACACTTACCTGCCGCTCCTCTGACGCAAGCTCGCGTGACACACCTGTGCACCTGTGCAGCAAACACGTTACCTGCCGCTCCTCTGATGTAACCTCACGTGACACACCTGTAAACCTGTGCAGCAAACACGTTACCTGCCGCTCCTCTGACGCAACCTCACGTGACACACCTGTACACCTGTGCAACAAACACGTTACCTGCCGCTCCTCTGCTGTAAGCTCACGTGACACACCTGTACACCTGTGCAGCAAACACGTTACCTGCCGCTCCTCTGATATAACCTCACGTGACACACCTGTGCACCTGTGCAGCAAACACGTTACCTGCCGCTCCTCTGATGTAAGCTCACGTGACACACCTGTGCACCTGTGCAGCAAACACGTTACCTGCCGCTCCTCTGATATAACCTCACGTGACACACCTGTGCACCTGTGCAGCAAACACGTTACCTGCCGCTCCTCTGATATAACCTCACGTGACACACCTGTACACCTGTGCAACATACACGTTACCTGCCACTCCTCTGATGTAAGCTCGCGTGACACACCTGTACACCTGTGCAACAAACACGTTACCTGCCGCTCCTCTGACGTAACCTCACGTGACACACCTGTACACCTGTGCAGCAAACACGTTACCTGCCGCTCCTCTGACGTAAGCTCACGTGACACACCTGTACACCTGTGCAGCAAACACGTTACCTGCCGCTCCTCTGACGTAAGCTCACGTGACACACCTGTACACCTGTGCAGCAAACACGTTACCTGCCGCTCCTCTGACGTAAGCTCACGTGACACACCTGTACACCTGTGCAGCAAACACGTTACCTGCCGCTCCTCTGATGTAACCTCACGTGACACACCTGTACACCTGTGCAGCAAACACGTTACCTGCCGCTCCTCTGATGTAAGCTCACGTGACACACCTGTACACCTGTGCAGCAAACACGTTACCTGCCGCTCCTCTGACGTAAGCTCACGTGACACACCTGTACACCTGTGCAGCAAACACGTTACCTGCCGCTCCTCTGATGTAACCTCACGTGACACACCTGTACACCTGTGCAGCAAACACGTTACCTGCCGCTCCGCTGATGTAACCTCACGTGACACACCTGTACACCTGTGCAACAAACACGTTACCTGCCGCTCCTCTGATGTAAGCTCACGTGACACACCTGTACACCTGTGCAGCAAACACGTTACCTGCCGCTCCTCTGATGTAAGCTCACGTGACACACCTGTACACCTGTGCAACAAACACGTTACCTGCCGCTCCTCTGATGTAAGCTCACGTGACACACCTGTACACCTGTGCAGCAAACACGTTACCTGCCGCTCCGCTGATGTAACCTCACGTGACACACCTGTACACCTGTGCAACAAACACGTTACCTGCCGCTCCGCTGATGTAACCTCACGTGACACACCTGTACACCTGTGCAACAAACACGTTACCTGCCGCTCCGCTGATGTAAGCTCACGTGACACACCTGTACACCTGTGCAACAAACACGTTACCTGCCGCTCCTCTGATGTAAGCTCACGTGACACACCTGTACACCTGTGCAGCAAACACGTTACCTGCCGCTACTCTGATGTAACCTCGCGTGACACACCTGTACACCTGTGCAGCAAACACGTTACCTGCCGCTCCTCTGATGTAACCTCACGTGACACACCTGTACACCTGTGCAGCAAACACGTTACCTGCCGCTCCTCTGATGTAAGCTCACGTGACACACCTGTACACCTGTGCAGCAAACACGTTACCTGCCGCTCCTCTGATGTAAGCTCACGTGACACACCTGTACACCTGTGCAGCAAACACGTTACCTGCCGCTACTCTGATGTAACCTCGCGTGACACACCTGTACACCTGTGCAGCAAACACGTTACCTGCCGCTCCTCTGATGTAACCTCACGTGACACACCTGTACACCTGTGCAGCAAACACGTTACCTGCCGCTCCTCTGATATAACCTCACGTGACACACCTGTACACCTGTGCAGCAAACACGTTACCTGCCGCTCCTCTGATGTAACCTCACGTGACACACCTGTACACCTGTGCAACAAACACGTTACCTGCCGCTCCTGTGATATAACCTCACGTGACACACCTGTACACCTGTGCAGCAAACACGTTACCTGCCGCTCCGCTGATGTAAGATCACGTGACACACCTGTACACCTGTGCAACAAACACGTTACCTGCCGCTCCTCTGCTGTAAGATCACGTGACACACCTGTACACCTGTGCAGCAAACACGTTACCTGCCGCTCCTCTGCTGTAAGATCACGTGACACACCTGTACACCTGTGGTCATGCTGAGCCCGGAGGGCTGGCCTGAATGAGGAATTGTACCAGCGGTGTATTGTAATGTAACGTGCTCTATCATGCTGATGAATGCTTCATCTCAAAGGCCGCATTATGTCCAGTGTACACAGAGGCATTGAATAGCTTGTGGTATTTGCTTGGAGGAAAATCATGATATTTCGATTAAAAAAATCTCGAAAAAATGTCCATAACGATGTTTATATAGAGGCAGTACAAAATGTACGGCATTGTGTTTGTTTGCACACTTGCTTGGGCCAGTGGTAGCAACAACCCCTGTAGCAGACTGCTCGTCGTAGTGCTACGGTAACAAATTAAACAACACGAGTTGGCAATTGGATACTCACAACTCTCTATACGCCGGCGAAGATACTGGGTGACATCGATAAACAGAAAATGCTCGCATCTCCCATGTAAAAATAGATTACCCCTTCAAAAATAATACAAATAACACTTTATTCCACGACGTTTGCGACTTCCAGACCAGTGTTTTACAGAGTAATGTGTTTTAAACAAGCACACATACTTGGGTCAGTTTTGACTGTTTGAGTCTCAGTTTGAAGTCTGGTCAAATAACTCACGTGTCTGACACTGTGTAAGGAGGCCTTCATCCAGTAATGGATTTGACAAAGGCTGTAAAAGTACTTGTTGTGATTTTATTTATTATTCATCACCCCCCAAATTACATCATGTGTTTGTACAATTTTATTGTTTAGCAAGAAACAGCCCCATAGCTTTTTATGGAGAGCTTTCTTGAAATATCAGGCAACTTGGCAGCATTTTCCTGATGCTACTGATGAGACTCAACAGAGTTGAGAGAGTTTGCCTGATTGAGTCAATGTGGCTAGAAAACATTGGTTCTGAAGGCATATTGACTCATGTTGCTTATCTATTCACTTAGAAATTGATCAATCATTGCCTTTCATATGGCCAGATGAAAATCCACGAATGTCCATTTATTCTACTACTATGGAGGTCTTTATAACCATAGCTACGTATGCACAGTTGATAATTTTGTCCAATTTTGTTATAATATTTGTAGATTCAAATTTCGATTGGTGGTCAGTTCAAGTCCACCATTCATCTGGAGTCGATAAATTGGATGCCACTTTGTTATTTCATAGCAGAAATAATCTCTCCTATGAAACATCTATCAATATATCTCAAACATATGAACCTGTATCTTAGAGGGTCCTCGCATATAACATCTGGCAGTTCATCAGCATTGATTCAAGCAGACCTGACTGCTAACGAGACAGTGTGTGTCATAATCGGTCCCGAACTTGCTTTTACTGAATCAACGCAGCTGAACATTTTGAATCCCAGAAGGCCGTCGGGACCGATAGGTTGTGTAGAAACTTATTTTACTTTTTACATGGAGACGCAGATATATGATGTTGACAATATTGTCTGCTAATCTATTTTATTTATATTCCCATAAACAACACTCATGATTCTCACGCACGATAAAGGGCAGTTGCCCAAAACAATGCCCGTTATGTAATATTGTCTCTTTAGGGCACTTTTATTGATTATAAGGCGTTGAGTTTAGTTATTTGTGTTTGTGTACCACTGCCAATGCAGTAGCACGGTTGTATTTTGTTCATTCCTGCCATACCAGTGTAGAATTCTTACCACTGGCTCAGGGCTGGCAACGGAAATGGGCACCGCGTCATGCCCTGATTTAAACGGGGGGACACTTTGAATGTTCAAATGTGGAATTTGGGGGACGACATTGTGACACAGTGACATACTCTTGCAAACGATGTCACGCATACTTTGGCATCCACTTTACGATCGAGAGGAACACGTTGGTAATTTCCTAAAGAAATTACTCGCTGGCTCCGTGACAGATTTTACGATCATTTTCTATTACTCAGGCTCCGGGAATAGAATGTTGTCAACTTGGGGCAAATCGCTTAAGCGGTTGATGTGGACCCGAGCTCGGCTTTGCACCTGCCCTATGGGTTGATGTGACCAAACAGTATTAAACGTTATCAAGGTAGAGGAGTCAAGCGAATGAGTTATGACTTGTTTGAAATGCGGTATTTGTACAGGTTTACATACGAGTCCACTCGTCACCTTATATCCGCTTAATATGTCTGTCACTTAATTTTAATTGTACTATGATCAACCTACAAATATTATTCCCGAGTCAACTTGCGCTAGGAGGGGTGTGAATGTTTAACGTTCAATTCTATTTGTCAAAAATTTCGGTTTCTCAAGTGACGCTTGTTTTTTGTTCTGATTTCTATTTGCTTCATTGCACCAATTGTTTGGCTTTTTGCCATTTTGGTCACCCAAGTCATTCTCACCAATGGCACTCTATCCTCGCCTCTTCAATTGTCGCCCGGCTAAACAAAATCAACTTGAAACTTGAACTGGGATAGCAGTTCTGTCCCATGGCCAACACCACAGTCGTGTATATTTGTGCGGTCACAACAAAACATGGCTCAACTTACTCCTTCCTCCTCTCCGTGTGATGCTGCGACTATCCACTCGCGTTTGGTTACCCCGGTGTGGTGGTGACAAAGCAAGCACCACCGAAAGCTTCGCAAAAGAATGGCCGTGAACTATGCCAGCAACACGCAACCGAGTCCCATTCGTTATGGAGAAGCAAAGTGCTCGGAATAGCGAGAGCAAATTATGCGTACGCAGACTCTTTCCTCCTTTAGACCGAGATGACCCAACCGACTTTACGAAACGCCCGTAATGACAGGCTCGCGGCTCGCGACGTTTCCCCAGCGTTCTCGTGCTGTCGTCATTGTCCGAGCGCTTAACCGCGGTGTGCAAACAGTCGTCACCAAAGGACAAGGAGAACGTTCCATAAACAAGTCGACATCCGCGGTGGTTCCTTGACATTGTGAGCGTCCCTCGGCGTTGAGTACAAGCCCCCTCCCCCCCCCCGTCATCATTCTCACGTAGCTTGAAGGAGTGGGCATGCGAGGCATTGCCAGGGTCACCTGACCCACAGGGCGCTGTGTTCCGTGGCAGCAGCTGCGTTTTCCACGCGCACGCGCGCGGCTGTGTGCGCGCGCGCGGTGTGTGTGCACACGCGGTCTTCCGAGTAGCCGTGGGGTTCGTAGGAGGATGTTTATTCTTGGAGCGTTCTGGGGCAGTGGAAACCACCACGCGCGCTGTTCCTTCCACGCGTGAGAGCTTTGGCCATCGCAGGTTGTGGCGACGGTGCTTGGGGCTGCTGTCGGAAGCGACTACCGCGCTGTGAAATTGCTCGAGGTACGCTGGAACGCAGTCAAAGTGTGAAATTGTAGCCGCGGTATCGCAGTGCGGAGAGATTGACTTATGAAAAGCATTATATTCTTTGTTTGGTATTTTTTCAAGTAGACCTCGTCCGATAATATTATTACTCGATTATTCTCATGATTACTAGTAAAACAAATATATGGTATTTAATTTAACTTTGGCGTTCATCATGTTATACCGTGGCTGTAGGCTGTATAGCGCGAATGAAAGCAATTGCCTTCTGTTGTCCTCACGTTAATCCAAGCTGCTACAGACCCGTCGCTTAAAAATGAATATTATTGTAAAATCGAATTACTCGGTGCATGCTAAGTGTCGGTAATTTGATTCCACACTGGGAATAAAAAAAACACCCCAATAGCATCATATTACTAATACGCGTTATTGCTTTTTGTAATTGGATTTCTGGTAATGCATTACCCCCCACCGCCGGACATGATTGCACACGCTTTGTGTACGATGTTCTCGACGCTGAATAACTCTGAAACGGGTAACGTTTATTCAAATCATTTACAATTCTGTTGTTGCAATCCTTCAGCAAATACATTTCCCCCCCCCACACCGCAGATTAATAACGCATTTTCGTGAAGAGAGAAAGAGCTATAATGTTTTAGTGAATATTTTCCTGACAATGTTCGGTGTACCCTGATACATTTTTATCGCTACAAGTGCGCCGATTTATTCGAGTGATTTCGCGTAATTGATTATCACATCATCGTTAGCCAGGTGTTGCGTGACTTGACGCAAAGGTATGTTTGGTACATGAATTCAAGAGATGACGTGTGTACATTTTATATATATTTACATTATACTTGCCTATGAGGGCATTGACATGTAAACTTGATATTAATCACCTTGCAATATGTAATATCGCAATTTCATTGCATTAAAAATGTGAATAAATAATTGCGGAATGCACCTAATGTCATCAGATCTCGGAAGCCAGGCAGGGTTTGAGTCTGGACAGCGCTTGGATGAGTGACCACCATGCACAAATAGTGTTAGGTTCAGGGCTATGCGATGGGCAGTAGAAGGCAGTGCAGCAACATCTATTGTTGTACACATCTTACTATACTGTGCTCACACGTCCACTGCTCAGAGCTTCACCAAGCCGTACCTCACCGGCAGAGTCAATGGCACACCTCACCGGCGGAGTGAAGATGTCCAAATAACCCTCGTGAACCACACAGGCGTCAGAATGCCCTCATCCAGCAGTGGATTGACAAGAGGGCTGTACAGTAACATGCTCAAGCACCTGCATGGACACACGTTGGCGAGGTCTGTTTTTAATCGGTGTGACTTTGCAGTGGCGGTAGCCGCGACAATTTAAAGGATCCAAATAATGACGTTCTACCCAGAGCGCACGTTGGAGTGCGCCGCGCCTGACAATTTGCGTTTGAAAAGGTTATTTCCCACAACGACTGTTGTGCAAAGGTCAAGAATGAGTGGGCCCTGAGGGGGCCATTGCGCAACGCCGGGCTTAACTTGACCCTGTTTGGCTAAAGATTTCAAAAGTACAGCTGCTGCTGCTGCTAACTCCGTTGGAGGAATAAAAAAAAAAGTTTAGTTTACATAACTGCCACCACTATTTTTAATTTGAGGGCAGCACTTACTGCAAAAGTGGTGTGGCCGATGCTGCTATAAATGGCACCGTGGGTGGAAAATTTGCACTTTGTTAGACTGGTGTGCTGCTATTTACCGCGCAGGTTTTCGCGGGCATGCTTTGCATGGATCTCCGTTGCGTTTTCGGGGTTGTCTCGCGTGTTGTTCGGCTCGAAGTCTGACGTTTCGCCCCACGTACCGGGAGCTCAATGAGTCGAACGACGCTCGGTACAACGTGAAAACACGCCGGGGAACTTGGTTGGGAGACTTTTATCTCGTGTGTGGTTCCTCCCACAAGGGAATTACTCTGCCGCTGTTTAAGCGTTACACCTGTACCCAAACTCATCTGTCGCTACAAGCCCCGCCACTTGGTAGCAAGCAACATTTTATGGTGAAAATAACAATGTCCCTCATTTATCCAGGAAAGCCTAGCCGAATTTCGAGACACCATCTTTGTCAGGAAGGACCCGCATTGCATTGTTGGGTGAATTCCGCTCACGAATATTTGGCATGTGGGAGGAGGACACCTGGACTCCTGGAGTACGGCCCTCAGAAAATCCACACGCACGAAGTGACAGTACTCGAAGTTTCAGCCAGATAGATTCAAGCAGCCATCGCTGTACCGCCATCTCCTGGCCACCTCGCGACTCAAGCCCGACAACAACACCAGGTACACCCTCGGCGGTGTCCCCTTCGAAGTACGAACCAGGCTGAAGCCCCGATTGGCTTGTGATATCTGGCGAGATCGGGTGCATTCTGTGGGCTGTATGCATCTGCGTTATCGCTTCACTCCCCTGTGCTGGTGTCTGGTGGCTTCTACCATGGGGTGCCCCAAGGTTAGCGGCAGAAGGCGCCGTCCAGACCCCGTAAGGGCGTGAGACCTGATGCGTCAGCAGGTGCAGGCGGCCGATATCATTTGCCGCGATAACGGAGCGTTTCGCTGCCACCTTTCTCGCACCAGGTGAACCGGAAAGTCGTTTGTTTTTTGCCTCTGCCGCCCTCGTAACTCAGCCGCTGACATTCAAACTGTGGGCGGTGGTGGCCGGGCTGCAACGGCACTTTTGTTCAAACAGAGGGTTGCGTCACGCTAACCCGAGCTCGCTGGGACGTCGGGCTTGTGAGCTCAACGGTGACAGAGGCTGCTGCAGTTAGCGCTGCAGCGAGCGGTGGTTCTTCTTAACCTGGGGTGCACGCTGCACCCCCTAGGGGTGTGAGATGCCCTTTCTGGGGGTGCGCGACATGCCAGATTTTTTGCAGAAGGTAAATCATCGAAAGCACAAATTAAACACGGGCACGTGAGTACAGCTTACTTCGCTTCATCAAACGTACGTCTTTATGAATTTATTTTTTTACGATTGACAACCAACAGGGTGCACGGCTGCAGCAAAGGTTAAGATGCGCTGGCATAGAGCATATACACGGGGCTACGTGGTCCAGCAAAATCCATTGTTGTACTCTACTATCAGCGTGATGAAGTGTGGTCAATAACCCCAGTGATCAACACGGCATGGCTGGGAGCGGGGAGGGCTATACACGTGTGTGTGTGTATATACACGTGTGTGTGTGTATATACACGTGTGTGTGTGTATATACACGTGTGTGTATATACACGTGTGTGTGTGTATATACACGTGTGTGTGTGTATATACACGTGTGTGTATATACACGTGTGTGTGTGTGTATATACACGTGTGTGTATATACACGTGTGTGTGTGTATATACACGTGTGTGGTGTGTATATACACGTGTGTGTGTGTATATACACGTGTGTGTGTGTGTGTATATACACGTGTGTGTGTGTATATACACGTGTGTGTGTGTGGTGTATATACACGTGTGTGTGTGTGTATATACACGTGTGTGTATATACACGTGTGTGTGTGTATATACACGTGTGTGTGTGTATATACACGTGTGTGTGTGTATATACACGTGTGTGTGTGTATATACACGTGTGTGTGTGTATATACACGTGTGTGTGTGTATATACACGTGTGTGTGTGTATATACACGTGTGTGTGTGTATATACACGTGTGTGTGTGTATATACACGTGTGTGTGTGTATATACACGTGTGTGTGTGTATATACACGTGTGTGTGTGTATATACACGTGTGTGTGTGTATATACACGTGTGTGTGTGTATATACACGTGTGTGTATATACACGTGTGTGTGTGTATATACACGTGTGTGTGTGTATATACACGTGTGTGTGTGTATATACACGTGTGTGTATATACACGTGTGGTGTGTATATACACGTGTGTGTGTATATACACGTGTGTGTTATACACGTGTGTGTATATACACGTGTGTGTGTGTATATACACGTGTGTGTGTGTGTATATACACGTGGTGTTCGTGTGTGTATATACACGTGTGTGTATATACACGTGTGTGTGTGTATATACACGTGGTCGTGTGTGTGTATATACACGTGTGTGTGTGTATATACACGTGTGTGTATATACACGTGTGTGTGTGTATATACACGTGTGTGTGGTAATACACGTGTGTGTGGTGTATATACACGTGGAGCAGCGGCACTGTGGCTCAAGCACTGCGCAATGAACCCGGGGGAGACCTTGATTGGATTCCAGCCACGTCTAATGTCAGTGTGACATGTGCACCGGTCGTGCGCCGACCCCCCTCCGCCCGCTCCCCCTTCGAATCGCGCTGACCAGTGCGGCGAAGTGCCGTGCTGTGCTGTCACACAACCCCGCGACTGACAGAGGGCGGAGAGGCCTTCGTCCGGCAGTTGATCCGGCAGGGAGCCACAGTGGCGAGCTCGGAACTACCTCGCCCGGTATACAGGAGGTCGTGGGTTCGATTTTGACTCTGACGCCTGCTGCTGTATATTTGGAGTTCGTATGTTCACCCCCCTGGTCGCGTGGAATTTTTCTCCGGCTCCTCTGGTTTTTGCCTCGACATTTAGAATCAACATGCGTTTAGAGTATTAGGCTGATATATAGTTCTACATGATAAGCCACTTCGTAGTTTGAGCCAACATTTGTGGCCAGGACGCTTCTGAAAAAAGAGCTCGATAGCTCAGTGGGCCCTATCTGGCAAAGTTAAAAATTGTTTTCGTTTAGTTTTAGTCTGTGGTTTCTGCATTGTTTTGAAATTGCCTTTAATTTTAGATTGGCAAAAGAGCGACACAAAAATGTGTGTTCGGGTGGCACTCCAAACAGAATGCTTGACTCACGCTTGAAACGTTGCGAATACATTTTCCGATTGGAGGTCAATTTGCCACACAATCGGCACTGTACCCACTTTGCAAAAGTCAATAGTGATAACCCGTGCCCAGCCAAAGAAATGTGGAATTTTGATTTGTGGCACGGAGTATCCAATAGGGATGAACGCTAACCCCTGCCATCCACTTACCGATAGTCTGAAAGCACACGTGTCCTCGTGAAAGTTTTCTTTTCTACATTTGATCGATGCAAATTGATTATTTAAAGGAGAAGTGACGTGGGACCTAGCGGCTGGTGGCATACCACCACCTCTTGAGTGACATTTTCTGTAAATGTGTCATCTAAAGCAGTCTAGACTCTAGCCAGGGGGACAAGGAATTAACTTTCGTTTGTCTTTACTCACTGGCGCGTTGGTTCAACTGCAACATTCACCCTCAAGCAGAGTCCTCTTCAAAGGGCTTACCTGCTAAGACTCGAGACACACTTACAGTCAATCTAATTAAGCTCTTTAGGCTCCCAGTGATAACGTCCTGTTTTTAACGAGTCGGACTGTACAGCCTTTAGGCACGCGTGCGGATCCTGCTGATATCGTTTATCTGATGAAAAATCAAACACTGAAGTTGGGGTCGGGGGTGGCGCACGGGGTGGGGGGGGGGTCTATTATTTCCATTACGAAATAACCAGCATCACGAAACCTGACGTCGCCCAGCACTAAACCGAAGCGTCAACTGATGTTAGCCGCGTCACTCGTCCGCCTTTGGATCAAACGATGTCCGGTAACCCCGAGCCGTGGGACAGAGTAACGCACACCGCTGATCAGCGCAGACAAATTGGCGTGGCTTTGTACGTCTAAGCGAAACCCTGGTCTGCGGCTGCAGACTTTGAGCCACGAGCCGGGACTCCGGATGCCCCCTGTTTAAAGGCTTTAATAGTTTTACCTCGTGGCCTGCCCCCGTGGGCTATCTTGCAGGCGCCCAAGACCTTGGACCGGCTCGCTGTGCCCGGCCGCGACGTGGCGGTTGCAGCGAGATAGCGACGCGCCGTTCTCACCCTCGCCGCAGGATTAAGGTAACGCAACAACAACAACAACAACAGAAATCAACAAACAAAAGGAGGCCACGGGTCATTTTTAAACGGTCGCTCACCGCGGCAGCAAGTCAGCTTCAACGAGCCATCTTTATTGTTTTACTGCGGCATTTAGTTGCGCGGAACTTGGCCCTACAAAACAGGTTGTAAGCCTTGTTGTGATATTTTTATTTATATATGTGTACCATTTAATATTGGCTCGGTCAATGTGACCCGGACTGCTTCATTTTTTATTATTTTTTAATGATTTTTTTATTCTGGCAGGTCTAAAATGTTTGATTGTTTTAATAGCGATCAGGTAATATAAACACGCCAAAAATCGAACGCGCAAAGTTGAGCAGTTGTTTATTTAAAATGTATTAGAACTTGGATTGCACAAAAAACAAACACAAATGTAACCAAAGAAAACACAGCGGTGTATGCTAAAAAAGAAACGTGTTGGCACTGACGCACGAGCACAAATAAAATTAAACTTGGCACCTTCGTCGTGAACGCTGCTTTAGGGGTGCAACACCCATGGGTCGGGCAGAGGTTTCGGCGATGGGGACCTTCTCTCAGAGGTCGCAAACGGGGTTTGATTCCTTACCCGTACCCGGCCGCACCAGGGTCGCAAATGGGTACCCGTAGCCTACCCGTACCCTACCCGAAATGAGTGACAAACGGTTACTCACGAGTGACTCACGGCCTACCTGTACCCGTACCCGGCCGCACCAGGGTCGCAAACGGCTACCCGTACCCGTACCCGGTCGGGTACGGGTAACCGGGTATCGGGTAGGGTACGGGTATCGGATACCCGGTTGCGACCTCTGCCTTCTCTCCACTGGCAAGTGTAATTCGGCGATTATCTGAAAATATTAACCTTTTACGTTCTTCTGCGAGAAAGGCAGTGCTCGTGATGAAGGTGGTGAGAGTTTCCTGTAGATATATACATTTTTAAAAAAATATATATATACACTATTTAAATCTTATAATGAAACGTGCTGTGAGGAATAGGTCCGTTATGAAATGTCAGCTCCGGCAAGCGCTCAGTAAGGAGACGGGGGGGCGGGCACCTTGCGGGGATTCTCCGTGCCGTCTCCTGTGCACCCACCGCGTGGCCCATAGAACAGCGGCTTCGGCGGGTTGTTTACGGGGACACGCTTTCTGCTTTGCCGCCGGTGTGATGTGGCTCTGTCTGCTCGCAGGGGGCACTGGCATGGTCCACACGCTGCGCTGTAATTGGGTGAGACGGAGTGGAGTATTTAGCGTGAAGAGATCGCTTGTTCCGTGGTCACGTATAAGGAGCCGGGGCGGGCAGGAGCGGGGGGGGGGGGGGCAGAAATTTGATCGCGAGTGGCTCGGACAATAAAACGTGGCGCTATTTCCTTTATGGGTTTGGGAGGTTGAGAAGAATGAGATCAAAGTGTGAGCGTGTCTGTACGTGTGCGTATGTGTGTGGGGAGGGTAGTGTAGTGGTTAGATCGCTGCGCTACGAACCCCGTGACCCGAGTTCGATTCCAGCTCACAGTGGCCAACACCAGTGACGATTATATGAACCGGTCCTGGACATCCCCTAGGTCGACTCAGCTTCAAATGAGTATCCTGGTGCGGTGTGTAAACATCGCCACTGGGGAACAAAGGCGGTCGGGCGCGGTGCTGGCCACCCACCCCCTCGTGTACCGTTCCGACCTTCATAGGTGCTCGCTAACAGCACTTGCCCTAACAGTCTGTTAAGGCTATATGGGGAATCTTTGTC
>WFAB01002879.1:0-24991 GCA_018977245.1 Lethenteron camtschaticum | reverse complement strand
ACGATGATTGCTCGTATTGCAGTCGAAACGGGAGAATTTTTATGTTATTTTTATTTTATTGTTTTTCTTCTACGTGACTTTAGGTGTGAAAAACAGCAAGAAATTTTTGGAAAATTTTCTTGCCGTGTTTTTCACACCCGACGATGATTGCTCGTGTTGCAGTCGAAACGTCGTGAGAATTTTTATTTATTTCATTTTTCTTCTACGTGACTAGGTGTGAAAAACAGCAAGAATTTTTTTCAAAATTTTGGAAAATTTTCGTGCTGTGTTTTTCACACCTGACTGATTGCTCGTGTTGCAGTCGAAATGTCGTGAGAATTTTTTTTTTATTTCATTGTTTTTCTTCTACATGATTTTAGGTGTGAAAAACATCAAAAATTTTCTAAATTTTGGAAAAATTTCTTGCTGTGTTTTTCACAGCTGGCGATGATTGCTCGTGTTGCAGTCGAAACGTCGTGAATGTTTTATTTTTGTATTTTATTGTTTTTCTTCTACGTGACTTTAGGTGTGAAAAACAGCGAGACATTTTTAGAAATTTGGATAATTTTCTTGCTGTGTTTTTCACACCTGACGATTGCTCGTGTTGCAGTCGAAACGTCGTGAGAATTTTTATTTATTTCATTTTTCTTCTACGTGACTAGGTGTGAAAAACAGCAAGAATTTTTTTCAAAATTTTGGAAAATTTTCGTGCTGTGTTTTTCACACCTGACTGATTGCTCGTGTTGCAGTCGAAATGTCGTGAGAATTTTTTTTTTATTTCATTGTTTTTCTTCTACATGATTTAGGTGTGAAAAACATCAATAAAATTTTTCTAAATTTTGGAAAATTTCTTGCTGTGTTTTTCACAGCTGGCGATGATTGCTCGTGTTGCAGTCGAAACGTCGTGACATGTTTTATTTTTGTATTTTATTGTTTTTCTTCTACGTGACTTTAGGTGTGAAAAACAGCAGACATTTTTAGAAAATTTTGGATAATTTTCTTGCTGTGTTTTTCACACCTGACGATTGCTCGTGTTGCAGTCGAAACGTCGTGAGAATTTTTATTTATTTCATTTTTCTTCTACGTGACTAGGTGTGAAAAACAGCAAGAATTTTTTTCAAAATTTTGGAAAATTTTCGTGCTGTGTTTTTCACACCTGACTGATTGCTCGTGTTGCAGTCGAAATGTCGTGAGAATTTTTTTTTTTATTTCATTGTTTTTCTTCTACATGATTTTAGGTGTGAAAAACATCAATAAATTTTTCTAAATTTTGGAAAATTTCTTGCTGTGTTTTTCACAGCTGGCGATGATTGCTCGTGTTGCAGTCGAAACGTCGTGACATGTTTTATTTTTTATTTTGTTTTTCTTCTACGTGACTTTAGGTGTGAAAAACAGCAAGACATTTTTAGAAATTTTGGATAATTTTCTTGCTGTGTTTTTCACACCTGACGATTGCTCGTGTTGCAGTCGAAACGTCGTGAGAATTTTTATTTATTTCATTTTTCTTCTACGTGACTAGGTGTGAAAAACAGCAAGAATTTTTTTCAAAATTTGGAAAATTTTCGTGCTGTGTTTTTCACACCTGACGATGATTGCTCGTGTTGCAGTCGAAATGTCGTGAGAATTTTTTTTATTTAATTTTTCTTCTACGTGGCTTTAGGTGTGAAAAACAGCAAGACATTTTTAGAAAATTTTGGATAATTTCTTGCTGTGTTTATCACACCTGACGATGATTGCTCGTATTGCAGTCGAAACGTGAGAATTTTTATGTTATTATTATTTTATTGTTTTCTTCTACGTGACTAGGTGTGAAAAACAGCAAGAAATTTTTGGAAAATTTTCTTGCCGTGTTTTTCACACCCGACTGATTGCTCGTGTTGCAGTCGAAACGTCGTGAGAAAAATTTTTTTTATTTCATTTTTCTTCTACATGAATTTAGGTGTGGAAAACAGCTAGAAAATTTTTCTAACTTTTGGAAAATTGTCTTGCTGTGTTTTTCACAGCTGACGATGATTGCTCGTATTGCAGTCGAAACGTGAGAATTTTAATGTTATTTTTATTTTATTGTTTTTCTTCTACGTGGCTTTAGGTGTGAAAAACAGCAAGACATTTTTAGAAAATTTTGGATTATTTTCTTGCTGTGTTTATCACACCTGACGATGATTGCTCGTATTGCAGTCGAAACGGGAGAATTTTTATGTTATTTTTATTTTATTGTTTTTCTTCTACGTGACTTTAGGTGTGAAAAACAGCAAGAAATTTTTGGAAAATTTTCTTGCCGTGTTTTTCACACCCGACGATGATTGCTCGTGTTGCAGTCGAAACGTCGTGAGAATTTTTATTTATTTCATTTTCTTCTACGTGACTAGGTGTGAAAAACAGCAAGAATTTTTCAAAATTTTGGAAAATTTTCGTGCTGTGTTTTTCACACCTGACTGATTGCTCGTGTTGCAGTCGAAACGTGAGAATTTTTTTTATTTAATTGTTTTTCTTCTACGTGGCTTTAGGTGTGAAAAACAGCAAGACATTTTTAGAAATTTTGGATAATTTTCTTGCTGTGTTTATCACACCTGACGATGATTGCTCGTATTGCAGTCGAAACGGGAGAATTTTTATGTTATTTTTATTTTATTGTTTTTCTTCTACGTGACTTTAGGTGTGAAAAACAGCAAGAAATTTTTGGAAAATTTTCTTGCCGTGTTTTTCACACCCGACGATGATTGCTCGTGTTGCAGTCGAAACGTCGTGAGAATTTTTATTTATTTCATTTTTCTTCTACGTGACTAGGTGTGAAAAACAGCAAGAATTTTTTTCAAAATTTTGGAAAATTTTCGTGCTGTGTTTTTCACACCTGACTGATTGCTCGTGTTGCAGTCGAAATGTCGTGAGAATTTTTTTTTATTTCATTGTTTTTCTTCTACATGATTTAGGTGTGAAAAACATCAATAAATTTTTCTAAATTTTGGAAAATTTCTTGCTGTGTTTTTCACAGCTGGCGATGATTGCTCGTGTTGCAGTCGAAACGTCGTGAATGTTTTATTTTTGTATTTTATTGTTTTTCTTCTACGTGACTTTAGGTGTGAAAAACAGCAAGAAAATTTTGGATAATTTTCTTGCTGTGTTTTTCACACCTGACGATTGCTCGTGTTGCAGTCGAAACGTCGTGAGAATTTTTATTTATTTCATTTTTCTTCTACGTGACTAGGTGTGAAAAACAGCAAGAATTTTTTCAAAATTTTGGAAAATTTTCGTGCTGTGTTTTTCACACCTGACTGATTGCTCGTGTTGCAGTCGAAATGTCGTGAGAATTTTTTTTTTATTTCATTGTTTTTCTTCTACATGATTTAGGTGTGAAAAACATCAATAAATTTTTCTAAATTTTGGAAAATTTCTTGCTGTGTTTTTCACAGCTGGCGATGATTGCTCGTGTTGCAGTCGAAACGTCGTGAATGTTTTATTTTTGTATTTTATTGTTTTTCTTCTACGTGACTAGGTGTGAAAAACAGCAAGACATTTTAGAAATTTTGGATAATTTTCTTGCTGTGTTTTTCACACCTGACGATTGCTCGTGTTGCAGTCGAAACGTCGTGAGAATTTTTATTTATTTCATTTTTCTTCTACGTGACTAGGTGTGAAAAACAGCAAGAATTTTTTTCAAAATTTTGGAAAATTTTCGTGCTGTGTTTTCACACCTGACGATGATTGCTCGTGTTGCAGTCGAAACGTGAGAATTTTTTTTATTTAATTGTTTTTCTTCTACGTGGCTTTAGGTGTGAAAACAGCAAGACATTTTTAGAAAATTTTGGATATTTTCTTGCTGTGTTTATCACACCTGACGATGATTGCTCGTATTGCAGTCGAAACGGGAGAATTTTTATGTTTTTTTATTTTATTGTTTTTCTTCTACGTGACTTTAGGTGTGAAAAACAGCAAGAAATTTTTGGAAAATTTTCTTGCCGTGTTTTCACACCGACGATGATTGCTCGTGTTGCAGTCGAAACGTCGTGAGAATTTTTATTTATTTCATTTTTCTTCTACGTGACTAGGTGTGAAAACAGCAAGAATTTTTTCAAAATTTTGGAATATTTCGTGCTGTGTTTTTCACACCTGACTGATTGCTCGTGTTGCAGTCGAAACGTGAGAATTTTTTTTTTATTTCATTGTTTTTCTTCTACATGATTTAGGTGTGAAAAACATCAATAAATTTTTCTAAATTTTGGAAAATTTCTTGCTGTGTTTTCACAGCTGGCGATGATTGCTCGTGTTGCAGTCGAAACGTGTGAATGTTTTATTTTTGTATTTTATTGTTTTTCTTCTACGTGACTTTAGGTGTGAAAAACAGCGAGACATTTTTGGATAATTTTCTTGCTGTGTTTTTCACACCTGACGATTGCTCGTGTTGCAGTCGAAACGTCGTGAGAATTTTTATTTATTTCATTTTTCTTCTACGTGACTAGGTGTGAAAACAGCAAGAATTTTTTTCAAAATTTTGGAAATTTTCGTGCTGTGTTTTCACACCTGACTGATTGCTCGTGTTGCAGTCGAAATGTCGTGAGAATTTTTTTTTTATTTCATTGTTTTTCTTCTACATGATTTTAGGTGTGAAAAACATCAATAAAATTTTTCTAAATTTTGGAAAATTTCTTGCTGTGTTTTTCACAGCTGGCGATGATTGCTCGTGTTGCAGTCGAAACGTCGTGAATGTTTTATTTTTTATTTTGTTTTTCTTCTACGTGACTTTAGGTGTGAAAAACAGCAAGACATTTTTAGAAAATTTGGATAATTTTCTTGCTGTGTTTTTCACACCTGACGATTGCTCGTGTTGCAGTCGAAACGTCGTGAGAATTTTTATTTATTTCATTTTTCTTCTACGTGACTAGGTGTGAAAAACAGCAAGAATTTTTTCAAAATTTTGGAAAATTTTCGTGCTGTGTTTTTCACACCTGACGATGATTGCTCGTGTTGCAGTCGAAACGTGAGAATTTTTTTNATTTAATTGTTTTTCTTCTACGTGGCTTTAGGTGTGAAAAACAGCAAGACATTTTTAGAAAATTTTGGATTATTTTCTTGCTGTGTTTATCACACCTGACGATGATTGCTCGTATTGCAGTCGAAACGGGAGAATTTTTATGTTATTTTTATTTTATTGTTTTTCTTCTACGTGACTTTAGGTGTGAAAAACAGCAAGAAATTTTGGAAAATTTTCTTGCCGTGTTTTTCACACCGACGATGATTGCTCGTGTTGCAGTCGAAACGTCGTGAGAATTTTTATTTATTTCATTTTTCTTCTACGTGACTAGGTGTGAAAAACAGCAAGAATTTTTTTCAAAATTTTGGAAAATTTTCGTGCTGTGTTTTTCACACCTGACTGATTGCTCGTGTTGCAGTCGAAATGTCGTGAGAATTTTTTTTTNATTTCATTGTTTTTCTTCTACATGATTTAGGTGTGAAAAACATCAATAAATTTTTCTAAATTTTGGAAAATTTCTTGCTGTGTTTTCACAGCTGGCGATGATTGCTCGTGTTGCAGTCGAAACGTCGTGAATTTTTATTTTTGTATTTATTGTTTTTCTTCTACGTGACTTTAGGTGTGAAAAACAGCGAGACATTTTTAGAAATTTTGGATAATTTTCTTGCTGTGTTTTTCACACCTGACGATTGCTCGTGTTGCAGTCGAAACGTCGTGAGAATTTTTATTTATTTCATTTTTCTTCTACGTGACTAGGTGTGAAAAACAGCAAGAATTTTTTCAAAATTTTGGAAAATTTTCGTGCTGTGTTTTTCACACCTGACTGATTGCTCGTGTTGCAGTCGAAATGTCGTGAGAATTTTTTTTTNATTTCATTGTTTTTCTTCTACATGATTTAGGTGTGAAAAACATCAATAAATTTTTCTAAATTTTGGAAAATTTCTTGCTGTGTTTTTCACAGCTGGCGATAATTGCTCGTGTTGCAGTCGAAACGTCGTGACATGTTTTATTTTTTATTTTGTTTTTCTTCTACGTGACTTTAGGTGTGAAAACAGCAAGACATTTTTAGAAATTTTGGATAATTTTCTTGCTGTGTTTTCACACCTGACGATTGCTCGTGTTGCAGTCGAAACGTCGTGAGAATTTTTATTTATTTCATTTTTCTTCTACGTGACTAGGTGTGAAAAACAGCAAGAATTTTTTCAAAATTTGGAAAATTTTCGTGCTGTGTTTTCACACTGACTGATTGCTCGTGTTGCAGTCGAAACGTGAGAATTTTTTTTTATTTCATTGTTTTCTTCTACATGATTTTAGGTGTGAAAACATCAATAAATTTTTCTAAATTTGGAAAATTTCTTGCTGTGTTTTCACAGCGGCGATGATTGCTCGTGTTGCAGTCGAAACGTCGTGAATTTTTATTTATTTTTTCTTCTACGTGACTAGGTGTGAAAAACAGCAAGAATTTTTAGAAAATTTTGGATAATTTTCTTGCTGTGTTTTTCACACCTGACGATTGCTCGTGTTGCAGTCGAAACGTCGTGAGAATTTTTTTTATTTCATTTTTCTTCTACGTGACTAGGTGTGAAAAACAGCAAGAATTTTTTCAAAATTTGGAAAATTTTCGTGCTGTGTTTTTCACACCTGACTGATTGCTCGTGTTGCAGTCGAAATGTCGTGAGAATTTTTTTTTTTATTTATTGTTTTCTTCTACATGATTTAGGTGTGAAAAACATCAATAAATTTTTCTAAATTTNGGAAAATTTCTTGCTGTGTTTTCACAGCTGGCGATGATTGCTCGTGTTGCAGTCGAAACGTCGTGACATGTTTTATTTTTTATTTTATNGTTTTTCTTCTACGTGACTTTAGGTGTGAAAAACAGCAAGACATTTTAGAAAATTTGGATAATTTTCTTGCTGTGTTTTTCACACCTGACGATTGCTCGTGTTGCAGTCGAAACGTCGTGAGAATTTTTATTTATTTCATTTTTCTTCTACGTGACTAGGTGTGAAAAACAGCAAGAATTTTTTCAAAATTTTGGAAATTTTCGTGCTGTGTTTTTCACACCTGACGATGATTGCTCGTGTTGCAGTCGAAATGTCGTGAGAATTATTTTTTATTTAGTTTTTCTTCTACGTGGCTTTAGGTGTGAAAAACAGCAAGACATTTTTAGAAATTTTGGATAATTTTCTTGCTGTGTTTATCACACCTGACGATGATTGCTCGTATTGCAGTCGAAACGTGAGAATTTTTATGTTATTTTATTTTATTGTTTTCTTCTACGTGACTTTAGGTGTGAAAAACAGCAAGAAATTTTTGGAAAATTTTCTTGCCGTGTTTTTCACACCGACGATGATTGCTCGTGTTGCAGTCGAAACGTCGTGAGAAATTTTTTTTTNTTTCATTTTNCTTCTACATGAATTTAGGTGTGAAAACAGCTAGAAATTTTTTCTAAATTTTGGAAAATTGTCTTGCTGTGTTTTTCACAGCTGACTGATTGCTCGTGTTGCAGTCGAAACGTCGTGACATGTTTTATTTTTTATTTTGTTTTTCTTCTACGTGACTTTAGGTGTGAAAACAGCAAGACATTTCTAGAAATTTTGGATAATTTTCTTGCTGTGTTTATCACACCTGACGATGATTGCTCGTATTGCAGTCGAAACGTGAGAATTTTATTTTTATTATTTTATTTTTCTTCTACGTGACTTTAGTGTGAAAACAGCAAGAAATTTTGGAAAATTTCTTGCCGTGTTTTTCACACCGACGATGATTGCTCGTGTTGCAGTCGAAACGTCGTGAGCATTTTTATTTATTTCATTTTTCTTCTACGTGACTAGGTGTGAAAACAGCAAGACATTTTTAGAAATTTTGGATAATTTTCTTGCTGTGTTTTNCACACCTGACGATTGCTCGTGTTGCAGTCGAAACGTCGTGAGAATTTTTATTTATTTCATTTTTCTTCTACGTGACTAGGTGTGAAAAACAGCAAGAATTTTTTCAAAATTTTGGAAAATTTTCTGCTGTGTTTTTCACACCTGATGATTGCTCGTGTTGCAGTGAAATGTGTGAGAATTTTTTTTTTCATTGTTTTTCTTCTACATGATTTTAGGTGTGAAAAACATCAATAAATTTTTCTAAATTTTGGAAAATTTCTTGCTGTGTTTTCACACTGGCGATGATTGCTCGTGTTGCAGTCGAAACGTCGTGACATGTTTTATTTTATTTTATTGTTTTTCTTCTACGTGACTTTAGGTGTGAAAAACAGCAAGACATTTTAGAAAATTTGGATAATTTTCTTGCTGTGTTTATCACACCTGACGATGATTGCTCGTATTGCAGTCGAAACGTGAGAATTTTTATGTTATTTTATTTTATTGTTTTCTTCTACGTGACTTTAGGTGTGAAAAACAGCAAAAATTTTGGAAAATTTTCTTGCCGTGTTTTTCACACCGACGATGATTGCTCGTGTTGCAGTCGAAACGTCGTGAGAATTTTTATTTTATTTTTTATTTGATTGTTTTTCTTCTACGTAACTTTAGGTGTGAAAACAGCAAGAAAATTTTGGAAATTTTTCTAGCCGTGTTTTTCACCCCGACGATGATTGCTCATGTTGCAATCGAAACGTCGTGAGAAATTTTAATTGTTTCATATTTTTTTATTTCCCTTCTACTTGATGACTTTACCAAAAGAACAAGAATATGAATCCCTGCAGTCAGGAAAGCTTCAAATCAAAATTTAGGTGTTAAGATGTTAAAACGCCCAACTGAAACCTCTTGCAAGGAATCGTGTCTGCATTATCCACAATATACTCGCGATCAATATGCAAACAAAACACATGCTCATAATCAACGTTTTTGGGTTTAGATCACGTTATTTATAATCTAAACCCAAAAACGTTGATTATGAATAATATTGGTCGCGACAGCCTACGTGTTAAAACACATGCTGTGATGATCTGTACATTTTCTGTGAAACTTATTTGTCCACACCAGAGACGGCTTTCTTTCAAGCCTAGTCTCAAACGGTGTTAGACCAGAGGACAGCGCCAAAAGGCGTACACAGCACAAAGACAACACCACCATCAGAACAATGACAGCTCGGGGTGAGCAGCTACATCATGGGACCTCCTTTGCCAGTAGCAAAATATAAGAAGAGACTTTTCCCCTTTTATCATTTACAGATTAGTACTATTTTTAGTCTTGGGATATTTTTTGTATACGGTTTCTCCGTGTTTATTTCAATTGGTTGGACTATCTCTAGCTCCACCCACCTACCTTGATGCACCCATCTCAGGCCTATATAAGACCTTGTCTCAGCAGCTTTCTCTCTCACCTGAAGACGATTGCTTGTGTTGCGATCGAAACGTCGTGATCTATTATTTTCTATGTACGTGACTTGATCGAAGGACCCAAGAGTATAATTTCTACAGTCACGAAATTTAAATTAATAAATAACTACGTAGTTTGAGAAGCTCCCAATGCACCATCGGAACCTCCTTTGCCAGTGGCAAAATATTATAATTGTTTTTTTACCCTTTTATCTGGCAACAAAACTGACACCTTTTTTTTTACAAGGAGTCATGTTTGCATTGACCAAGATACCTGCGGTCAGAATGCAAACAAAAACACACTCTGATAATGTATGCACTGTCCTTGAAATTGATTGGTCCACACCCGAGACAGCTTTTCGTATAGCCTAGTCTCACATGGTGTTGGACCAGATGACCTCAAAAGGCGTACAACTCAAAGACAATGCACCATCAGAGTATGAGAGCTCGGGGTAAGCATTTACACCATTGGAACCTCCTTTGCCAGTAGCAAAATTTGATAATAGTTTTTTTACCCTTTTATCTGGCAACAAAACTGACACCATATTAACTGCCCTGCAGGTATGCTGCAGGGCAGTTAATAGATATTTTATCTGCAACAACGATGAGGTCGGAAGAGCGACCCCACATGAATAGTTAGAACGCTGGGTTCCTAAAACCCAGCAAGACAGTGGGGAGCACAGCTGGTTTATCTGTCAGTCATCCCTTGACACCTGGATCATTCCCATGACCTGATGACAAGGAATCCACACTTACATGGCCTTAAATTGCACCTATCATGGCATTAGCACTGAGATAAGGTTACTTGCAATTTGTCATGAATGGTGTATTTTTGTTTATATATGTTAATGATGCATGTGAAATGTACATGTATTTAGAAGTTTATCTTTGTGGGGAGCTGTGGTGCAGTTATTTCACTGCATTATGAACTCAACAATTAGTTTGATTATCACCGACAGCAAACATGATTGATAAGTGAAAGCTGAACTGCTTGTGGGCCTCTGCTATGTTGATTGATCTTAAATTAATTACATGGTGAAGTGAGGAAGCGTCAGTACTGAGCAGATGAAGGCGGCCAGGCATGTTCTGGACACACCACCACTTTTTACCATGCCAGTGTGTGACAGTGTCAAGTTTGTATTTGCAGTAAATTATATTAACTATTGAATATGGAGGTTAAATCAAAACAATCGTTTATTTTAGTTTCCCTCTGGAACTTTTTGGAAGAATGGAAACAGGAAATTAACAGCACATATGCTGCTGAAGTTGTATATGTTCATTCAAGCAAATCTGAGCCTGGCTTCACACCTATAAAGTTGCGATTAAACATTTATTTATGCATTTCTGCATAATATAAATAGCATTATTCCCAACAGCCTTTGCTATGTTAGCTGATATTTGCTTTTATAAATACTACTTTTGCAGCCAGGCAGCCAAAATTGTGTGCTTGGTGTTTTGGGCTAACATGTATTTTGAAGATACTAGGGCTTTCAGGCATATTTATAACCATTTGCCCTCTTATTATCAGCCCGTGTGATGAATTAGGGATAATCTTGAATATATGGATAAATATAGATGCGTAAGTCATGTGTGACTGTGTATATATTCATTCCTCTGTGCCTCGATACTGATGAAGATGGTGTGGACATTTTTTCTGTCCGCAGCTAATGCTTCTTTTGATGCTTCCTCTGCAGAATTGGTCTGATGGAGCAAAAGCACTCAGCGCAGCTCGGTAGACAAAGAAACGATGGGACCAGTATGCAAACAGCATGGATTGTACTGGAAATTTTACACAGGACCAGAGATCTCCAACGGGAGAGAAAGTCTTCAAGTGTACTGTATGTGGGAAGCAATTTTCAAGTTCATCTTATCTTAAAATACACCAGAGAACACACACAGGAGAGAAACCCTTCAAGTGCACTGTGTGTGAGAAGGCATTTACAAATTCATCTTATCTTAAAAAACACCAGAGAACACACACAGGAGAGAAACCCTTCAGGTGCACTGTGTGTGAGAAGGCATTTTCAAGTCATGTTACCTTAAAATACACCAGAGAACACACACAGGAGAGAAACCCTTCAGGTGCACTGTGTGTGGGAAGGCATTTTCACGTCATTGTATCTTAAAAACACCAGAGAACACACACAGGAGAGAAACCCTTCAAGTGCAGTGTGTGTGGGAAGGCATTTGCACAGTCACCACAGCTTCATAGCCACCAGAGAACACACACAGTAGAGAAAGCTTTCAAGTGCACTGTGTGTGGGAATGCATTTTCAAGTTTCATCTTATCTTAAAATACACCAGAGAACACACACAGGAGAGATACCCTTCAAGTGCACTGTGTGTGAGAAGGCATTTACATGGTCATCAGGTTTAAAATCCACCAGAGAACACACACAGGAGAAACCCCTTCAGGTGTAGTGTGTGTGGGAAGGCTTTTTCAAGTTCGTCTTATCTTAAAATACACCAGAGAACACACACAGGACAGAACCCTTCAAGTGCAGTGTGTGTGAGATGGAATTTTCACATCCATCAAATCTTAAAATGCACCGGAGAATGCACACAGGAGAGAAACCCTTTAAGTGCAGTGTGTGTGAGAAGGCATTTTCAAGTCATATTATCTTAAAATACACCAGAGAACACACACAGGAGAGAAACCCTTCAAATGCATTGTGTGTTGGAAGGCATTTTCAAGTTCATTTTATCTTAAAATACACCAGAGAACACACACAGGAGAGAAACCCTTCAAGTGCAGTGTGTGTGAGATGGCATTTTAAGTTCGTCTCATCTTAAAATACACCAGAGAACACACACAGGAGAGAACCCCTTCAAGTGCACTCTGTGCGGGAAGGCGTTTGAACGGTCACCACATCTTCATAGACACCAGAGAACACACAGGCATCAGAAGACCCCCAAGGAGTGTAGTCTGAAACGACTTGTGAAAATCAGAGTGCTGCAATGAGCCCATCCCTCCTGAAAAAGAACCAGAATTAAATTCCAGCTTGGACATTATGAAATGTATCAAGGTGAAATTTGAAGAGGCGACGGTGAAGAGCGAAGAAGTGACAGTGAAGAGCGAAGAAGTGAAGGTAAAATATGAAGATTCAACTCCAAAATCGGACCTTCACATCAATGGAGGCAACGTGAAGCAGGAGGAGAATTCTGACTGTGAGGCAGAGCGAAGCAACTCCCAGCAGTTTGTGGAAGTGGAGGTGTGGGTGGACTTCTAAGACAATACAAAGTCAAATGGAGAACCTGTAGATGTGTAAGCTTGAGACAATGAAGCTCCAATATTCACATTTGTCACAGGCCTTTAATGAAAAGAACGTGAAGTTGAACACTCCATCCCTAGGTTCAACCAGCAGAGTAAAAGCGCGGTCAGTATTTGTGGACCTGTGGGTTGGGTAGATCTCTAACTAGGATCAAGAGCCAATAAGCTCCCAAGCATTCACTTTGTCATAATAATGTAATGTGAGGTTACACCTGGATGATAATGATTGGCTCTGCCGGCCTCAGCCCACAACCAATGGGGAGTCGAGCTAGGGGCCTGGCCTTGGAGCTGTACAGTAGCTTCTGGAAAGTTCCAGATGTGTGGCAGAGGATTGGCTGCGGGGCATCACGTGTGCCAGGGATTAAAAGGGGCGGAGAAGGACAGCACGTGGTCAGTGTGCGGAGGAACGAAGGGGGAAGCCACGCTAGTGCCGTGGTCCAGGGCCTGCCACGTAGCGGGCCGCGGCAGTCTCTGTCTCCCTCTCACGCTGTCAGCCAACAAGTTCATGTATTAGGTGTAGCCCTGTGAGCCATTCGGCTCTTGAATTGGGTGCAACCGCAACAAACAAAAAACAAAAACATGAACAAGAAAACATCTTAAAGTGAATATGTGACTGAGTGCAAACAGAAAATCCAAGAAGAGACAGCAAAATATTGCAGAAAAATCACCGTACACACCAACGCTGTGTGCAAAAATCCCAGTGGGATGCAAGTCAAACAACAACAACCAGAAGACAACTTAGATTAAGGCCATCAGTCTAACTCTGTACTACAACAAACAAACATAACTAAACCAATACACTTTTCGAAATCACCAAAATAAAGCCATGAAAGCAATGAAACAGTGATCATAGGAACTGTGACGGAATTTTCACAATAAACAACATGTACTCCCAAAACCCTGCAGCCATAGCTGGCTGAATGAGTCACTCCACAACAGCAGGAGCATCAATCAGAGTATTATAATTTTTCAATGCACCTTTAACAGCGTGAGAGGGAGCAAGAGAAGTGGAGGAACGAATGTAGTGAAAGCTGTGAACAAAACTTAATAAAGAATTCTCAATTCCCGACGTCTCAACGGGGTTTATTACATTGGAGTCAGAAGTCCATTTTGAGACCGCTTGGACCATCATCCACGATGTCCAAGCACCTCAAAAAGAGAAACCCACCGGACCCGCCGTCGGACGACGACAACGATGCCGACGAGCTTCTGGGCGCAACGGGACCGCTGCCGCCGACTGCTGCTCTCCCCGCCGCCGCGCCAAAAACAACAGGCCAGCGCGGAGGCGACTCCAGCTGCGGACGAAGGGTGGCAACGAGTGGCAGTTACATTGGAAAACCAAACGACATGTCTCGGACCGCATCCGTGAACATAAAGCAGACTTGAAACACGGTAGGACAAACACCTCAGCCGTGGCAGATCACTGTTACTATTCAGTCGGCTCACATGATATTGACTTCTCCAAGACAGAGGTTCTCTGCAAGCCATCTGGCTACCATGAGAGATTCGTTCATGAGGCGATCCACATATACAAACACAGACAATTTCAACCGAGAAGATGGATTCTGGCTCAGCAATGATTGGAAGGACGTATTACACCATTTCGGATCTTAACTGATTGTGTTCACATTTACGATGACTTTCAGACCGCAGTCCACTCACTGACATTGACTATATATCTTGTATTCTCCGCAGGGAATGGATTCTTTGCTCCGCTGCAAGCTTCCTATCACCACTCTCCCATTGACATATTTCGTTGCTTCCTCTTAGTACCTTTCACGCGACGGTCAATGGTATAGTGCAGGGGTCGGCAACCAAAATAACAAGAAGAGCCATTTCTTTCCAATTCGGTAAAAAATTCAGTATTTCAAGAGCCGCAATGCATCTGAGTACACGTACTCATCGTCAAGAAGCAGCCCGTAAAGAGCCGCATGCGGCTCCGGAGCCGTAGGTTGCCGACCCCTGGTATAGTGTATCACATATTGTATAATAATAAATAGTATTAAAGTGTAATGTTTAATACAATGTATAAGGTAATATATAGTATCGTAATTGTATAGTGAATATATAGCAGTGTGGTATACAGTTGGGTGGGTAGAATAATACATAGTGTAATATTACAATGTATAGACTATAAGCATATTAGTTGCTGCGGCGCCATATTATTAACATTCCTTCCCTTTATTAATTCTAACCTTACTCCCTCCCTTTGATACTGCTAATCCTGCATAATGCATGGGCATAATGACTTTAAACCCTCGCTAAACCTCCTACGCATTTCACAAGTAGTGCTAATCGCATATCTGCATTTCCTATAAATATGCTAAATTCCTCTTGATATGCAAATTATTTTGTCAAGATGCTCTTCGCCCCTCCATCCCAGCATAAATAGTCACTCCAAGCCTGGGGCGTGCCATCCAGACTGTCTCCTCGACAGACCTGTTCTCCACCTGAAGACATTTTAAATATTTTATTATTTTCCTTCTACGTGACTTTACCGAAAGAACCAAGAAGATGAATCCCTGCAGTCACGAAAGCTTTAAATCGAAAATTCAAGAATTTGTTGCCGGAGGTGACTGGAGCGCATTTACGTGGAGATTCGAATCCGCCTTCGATCGGTGCGGTGGACGGACTCCGAGGCACTGGAGGCTCTACCTACGCTGTTGGATGACGTGTCCCTGGCCATTTTCCGCTCCATCCCGTCGAGTAGGAAGAAGACGCTAAAGGACGCCTTCGCTGAAATGGCGGAATTTTACGAGCCGCCATCGGCTGCCCACAGAAAATGTATGCAGCGACGTCGGGGGCCGGAAGAAACGCCTCTGGTGTACCGTGGTACGCTATTAGCGCTCGCTATGGCCGCCTACCCCGAGTCCTCCGCCGACCTCCTGGACTCTCTCATTCTTGCAAGAATGATTGAGCTATCGCATCTCACTGCCGGTGTGCGGCCATGAGCCGCTGACGTCTCGCTGGGCGGCGCGATGTTTAGACGCCAAATTAAATTTGCGACGTTGGGACCAAATGGCGGCATGGACGGGGGGCCCCAAAAAGGACGGTGAACCGCTGGGATGGGCCCCGCGTCGCGTCATGCACATTCCGGACGAGTCCAGCGACGACGACTTGGTGGCTGTTGCTCCTCGCTGGACCCCGCAACGCCGGCAGGACACGCAGCGCGACGGGGCCGGACGGTCACGAGCGGGGGCCGAGGCGACCGACCGTTGGGCGGCCGCCACATGCTTCAAGTGTGGCCGACTGGGCCACTTGGCCCGCGATTGTCGGAGGCGGTTAAGACCTCCGCAGCTCCCGTCGGCCCTTCCTCCATCTCCTCCACCGAACGCGGATCGACATCATTCTCGGGCAAGTCGGCACGCATCGGGCACCCGGCAGGTCCCAAAACCTCAGGCATCCACTCGCACCCCCGTAGGCTTATCGGATATTAATTGTCGGCATGCTGATTCGGTACCGCACACGGTTACTCGGTGGAAGAAATTGGCTCGAAGGGTGGTTGCAGCCGCATCGGGGTCCTCCAAGGTGCTGGGCACTATTCAAGGGGTAGACGTGCGTGTTTTGGTGGATACCGGTTCATCGGCAACCATCATTTCGGATTAAATTTTCCATTTGTTATCCATCCCTGCGTCGCGGATCCAGCCGGCTAACGACGCATGCATTGCCGCTAATGGGGGTGGCATGGGTATCATAGGACGGGTAGATGTCCACATTGCCATAGGGAATGTTGCCGTGTTGGGTTCGATTCTTATTTCACGATCGTTGGCAGTTCCATGTCTGTTTGGGCACCGATTTTCTTCGTCGGATGCCTGTTAAAATCCTTGTTGATCAGGGTTGTTTAGAGATGCCAGGGGGCCGTAGGATGTCTTTCCTGCCATCCCTGTGGGGCCGGCCGCCTCCGGGGAATGCCGTTCACGCGCTTGCCGATGTCACTGTGGAGATACCCCCGGGTACACAGATGCTCATCCCGCTGCGTTACCGGAAGCAGTTGGAGGCCGCGGATGGGACGGCGGGTGTGTTACTGTCCCCGTCGAACTCCGTGGCTAAGGCCTTCTCCCTTGTCGCGGCTCAAACTATTGTTCGGGCTGGGCAAGCCCCGTTTTTACAAGTGTTGAATGGTGGCCCGGAACGAGTGGTCGTTCCGGCTGGTGCGGTACTGGCCCATGCCACTACCGACTTCACTAGCCTGGATGGGGACCAACTGAGAGTAATGTCTGCCGGCATGTCTCGGGCCACTTATTCGAACGATCGATGGATCACCGAATTGTGCCGTGAGAATACGTCTTTGGCCTCCACGCAGCGGAACGCATTGACTACTATCGAAATACGCCGACGTCTTCAGTAAAGATGACTTTGATTTGGGCCATACCTCGCTCTTGTCACACCATATTGACACCGGTGCGGCAGGACCGATATGTATACACCCGCACCGCATGAGCCCTGCGGAAAGGGAACACGTGCGTGGCGTGGTGGACGACATATTGGCGGCCGACAGTCCTTGGGGCGCACCAGTGGTGTTGGTTAAAAAGGACGGCGAATTGAGGTTTTGTGTTGACTTTCGGCGGTTGAATAAAATATCCGTGGCAGACGCGTACCCCTTGCCACGGATGGACGATTCGTTGGACGCCTTGTCGGGGGCCATTTTCTTTTCTTCTCTTGACCTCTCGTCGAGTTTTTGGCAACTCCCCCTCGATGATGCGTCGAAGCCGAAAACGACGTTTCGCATGACGCAGGGCTTGTTTGAATTTAATCGCCTACCCATGGGCTTCAATGCCGCGCCGGCGACGTTCCAGCGCCTGATGGAGTTGGTACTAGCAGAGTTACAGTGGGAGACATGCCTCATATTTGGATGACATTGTATTCAGTCGCACCTTCGAAGAACACCTTCAATGGCTGAAGGCTGTCTTTCAAAGAATGCGATCGGCCGACCTCAAATTTAAACCGAAAAAATGCCATTTGTTGCAACGTTCTGTTTGTTACCTCGGACACATCGTCAGCTCTCGCGGTGTGTCCACTGACCATCACAAGACGTCATGTGTTTGTGAGTGGCCGACGCCCACTTCCGTGGTTGACGTGCGACGGTTCATACGCTTTGCATCCTATTATCGCCGGTTTGTTAAGAATTTCGTGACGCTGGCAAAGCCCTCTGCATGTCCCGACGGGAAAGAATCAGAGATTAAAATGGGGTGCGGAAGAGGAACTGGCTTTCCAGTCTCTCCGGGATCGCTTGGCCACCGCGCCGACACTCGACTACCCCGATTTTTCGCAACCGTTCATCCTGGACACGGATGCTAGCGACACCGTCATCGGTGCAGTTTTGTCGCAGCGGAAGGACGGTGTTGGAACGAGTGGTGGCATATGGCAGCAGGGTTTTGTCTCCCGCCGAAACGCGCTATTGCGTCACTCGTCGGGAGTTGCTGGCAATCGTCCATTTTGTTCGCCAGTACCGGCCGTACCTGTATGGTAGAAAATTCCTCGTGCGCACTGACCATGCTGCCTTGCAATACTCGTTAAAATTGGAACAACCGTTCGGACAATTAGCTCGATGGTTGGAATTGTTGCAGGAATTTTTTTTTTATATCACATACCGTAAAGGTACCCGCCAACGGCAATGCAGACGCTCTTTCCAGATTGCCCTTGAACCTTCCCTGCGCCTGTTTGACTGACGGGCACACAGCGCTGCGCAGCGCCACCCACCCCGCCCTGTCCGGTTATGGGTGCGATGCCAAAAGATGACGCCCGGTGTACACCCGTTGGGGCCGATGGCACGCTGCATTTGCCGCACTCGGTGTGGCTGCGTCAACAAAGGGCGGATGCCTCGTTGGCTCCACTGCGGGATCTGGTCAGAAAGCCGAGATCTCACTTGTCGGGGCAGGATATCGCAGTTTTTTACTGACCGGGAAGGGTTGCTAATGTGCACAGATAGTTTGTCGGATCGTTCACGCCTTGTTGTGCCATCATCCTTTCGCCATGATCTTATTCGCGCGCTGCACGCCGACAAGTTGATGCATCTCGGCGTTCAGAAGACATTGCTCACGATGCAGCAGGATTTCTTTTGGTCAAGTATGACGGCGGATATCACCAGCTCTATCCGGTCATGCCAAGATTGTGCGAGGAGGAAACCACTACGTCAAAATTACGTTCCACCCTTGCAATCGATCGAGGTATCTCGTATTAATGAGCTGGTTGCTCTAGATATCCTCGGCCCGTTTTCCCCATCGGCTAGGGGTAATAAGTACCTCTTGGTCGGGGTGGAATATTTTTCTCGTTGGCCTATGGCCTGGCCTCTACCCGACCAATCGGCTTCGTCCATCTCCGAGGCTTTCCTGAATGAATACGTGATGGATAAGGGGGCTCCTGAGAAATTACTCACGGATCAAGGCCGTAACTTCTCTAAATTGCTCCGAGACGTATGCGCTGCTTTGGGTACGAAGAAAATCCGCACTTCCCCTTACCACCCGCAGATGGATGGAATGGTGGAACGATTTAACCGCACCCTTTCGACCATGCTTTGTCACACGGTGAGCGAAAAGCAGACCGACTGGGACTTGCACATATCGGGCGTTCTGTCGGCGTACCGCATGGTTCCGCACGCATCCACGGGGTATTCGCCATATTTTTTTTTATATATGGGCGGGAAAACGTGCCTCCGATTGATGTGCAACTCGGTCCAGCGGGAAAGGAATCCTCCCCTTCCTTGCCTGACCACGTCCGTGACTCGCTTGGGCGTGTTACGGAGGCGCGGGAAGCCGCCCGGAGTGCAACGGCCCGTACACAGGCACGGAACGAGAGATACGCGCGTCCGTCGCGACGTGACATGCCTTGGGCGGTGGGCGACGCGGCGTGGCTCCATTGCCCTCAGGTGTCTGTGGGCACGTCTCCTAAACTGCACAGGCCTAGGCGAGGGCCTGTGCAACTAATAGAAGTCCGGAATCCCCAAAGTGTTCGCATCCAGTACGGGCTGCGTCGTTGGTACGTGCACTCGCCGCGACTGAAACCTTATTTCGAACCACGCACTGGCCCTTCATCCCCACTCGTTGACCTGCCGGGGTCTGATGTGCCTGACGTGCCACTTGCCTCGCCAATTGGATGTTGCAACTGGTTTTGCTGTGCTGTGTTAAATCAGATATTTGCATGACTGATTTTGTTTTATTTTGTGGATAGCAAAAAACATTCATCCCCATAATACATAGTGTTTTATTGGTCGCTCGTCCATTTCACTTCCCACAGCTTAACCACTCATATATTTGGATGCCTCTCGACGAGGCGAGCAGTTCGAGTACCACCTTGATGCGACGTTTCCTTCCAGAGTTATTGCCAAAAAAACACAAACATCCCAGAATCCTCTCGGTTTGGGGTCTAAATGTTGTCGCTTATTATATCCCATGAGAAACATCGCATCTAATAGATGTGATTGAATTCTCCCCGCCTGGACGAGCGGGGGGATGTGTTCTACCCCCCGCAGACGCACAGGCCTTGAAGAGCGTCGAGGGGCCTCCGACAAGACTGGTTCCATCCACGGAGGACTCCGAACCCGCTCCTCCTCCGCTGCCCCCTCCTGCTGAGCAGTCGGCGAGACGACCACCACGCTCCATGGGGGCAGAGGGGACCGGTGTCGCGCACGCGATCAAAGTCGCTCCCATTTCGCTCCCATTTCGTTAACGCCGTTGCCATGTTGTACCTGTAACCCCTTCTGTTATGCCGCACTACAGTTGGTGCCCTAATGTTGTATTGCTCCCACATTGCACATTTATTCCGTGCCCTTAAGTTAATAATGTTTATTTTCGACCGGGCGTTGTTCGGCGCCCTAACAACCTTAGCTCGTTACGCGTCATTGGCGCCCTAAATGTTAGTCGCAGGGGTTAGTGCATCACCCTTTTCCCAGCCGAGACGGCTGACTTTTTACACGGGGGGGGGGGGGTGATGTGAGGTTACACCTGGGTGATAAATGGGTTATAAATTGATTTGCATTTTAATGAGGGAAATAAGTATTTGACCCCTCTGCAAAACATGACTTAGTACTTGGTGGCAAAACCCTTGTTGGCAATCACAGAGGTCAGACGTTTCTTGTAGTTGGCCACCAGGTTTGCACACATCTCAGGAGGGATTTTGGCCCACTCCTCTTTGCAGATCTTCTCCAAGTCATTAAGGTTTCGAGGCTGACGTTTGGCAACTCGAACCTTCAGCTCCCTCCACAGATTTTCTATGGGATTAAGGTCTGGAGACTGGCTAGGCCATTCCAGGACCTTAATGTGCTTCTTCTTGAGCCACTCCTTTCTTGCCTTGGCCGTGTGTTTTGGGTCATTGTCATGCTGGAATACCCATCCACGACCCATTTTCAATGCCCTGGCTGAGGGAAGGAGGTTTTCACCCAAGATTTGACGGTACATGGTCCCGTCCATCGTCCCTTTGATGCGGTGAAGTTGTCCTGTCCCCTTAGCAGAAAAACACCCCCAAAGCATAATATTTCCACCTCCATGTTTGACGGTGGGGATGGTGTTCTTGGGGTCATAGGCAGCATTCCTCCTCCAAACACGCGAGTTGAGTTGATGCCAAAGAGCTCTATTTTGGTCTCATCTGACCACAACACTTTCACCCAGTTGTCCTCTGAATCATTCAGATGTTCATTGGCAAACTTCAGACGGGCATGTATATGTGCTTTCTTGAGCAGGGGGACCTTGCAGGCGTTGCAGGATTTCAGTCCTTCACGGCGTAGTGTGTTACCAACTGTTTTCTTGGTGACTATGGTCCCAGCTGCCTTGAGATAATTGACAAGATCCTCCCATGTAGTTCTGGGCTGATTCCTCACCATTCTCATGATCATTGCATGGAGCCCCAGGCCGAGGGAGATTGACAGTTCTTTTGTGTTTCTTCCATTTGCGAATAATCGCACCAACTGTTGTCACCTTCTCACCAAGCTGCTTGGCAATGGTCTTGTAGCCCAATCCAGCCTTGTGTAGGTCTACAATCTTGTCCCTGACATCCTTGGAGAGCTCTTTGGTCTTGGCCATGGTGGAGAGTTTGATTGATTGCTTCTGTGAACAGGTGTCTTTTATACAGGTAACAAGCTTAGATTAGGAGCACTCCCTTTAAGAGTGTGCTCCTAATCTCAGCTCGTTACCTGTATAAAAGACACCTGGGAGTCGGAAATCTTTCTGATTGAGAGGGGATCAAATACTTATTTCTTTCATTAAAATGCAAATCAATTTATAGCATTTTGACATGCGTTTTTCTGGATTTTGTTGTTATTCTGTCTCTCACTGTTCAAATAAACCTACCATTAAAATTATAGACTGATCATTTCTTTGTCAGTGGGCAAATACATTTTTTCCTCACTGTATTTAATGTGGCGCTGCACTCTGATGTTGTAGGAGTGTTATAACAATTTTATACTTATTTAAAGATGCGCATTTTGCCGTGACGTCACATTTCTCAAACCCACCCTCCCCCTCGTCACACATCGCCACAAATGTCTGACCCCCCCACCCCCCCTAGGTCCTTGACGTAATTTATGGACGGCCCCTTAGCACGTACTGTCCATCTATCGCTCCGTACTGTCTTTAGGGGCCGTCCATAAATGACGTCACTCACCTGGGGGGGGTCAGACGTTTGTGACGATGTGTCACGAGGAGGGGGGGGGTGGTGAGAAATGTGACGTCACGTAAAAATGCGCAACTTTAAATAAATATAGACAACACGTTCTACTTAATTAAATAGACTTTTCAATAAATGTTTTCTCCAACATCAGAGTGCAGCGCCACATTAAATACGCACTACAATGACAATAGTTTAAAGCGATTTGAAGCATGTTTTATTTTGGGGGGGTGGCGGGGGGGGCACAGCTTCTTGACGTCATATTTGAGGTGGAGGGGGGGGGTCTGACTTTTTCTGACGCCGTGTGACGAGGGGGGTCCAAAATTGCGTGACGTCATTTATGGACGGCTCCTTACACTAATGTTGCGATCGAAACATCGTATTTTTTAATCCTTTATATTAAGTTCGCTTGCTTGCGTGCTTGCTTGCTTATGACCGTGAAAATCTTTCGGTCGTTTTTTAACCCACTTCCCGTGATCCAATCGAGCTGACATTTTGCACAGACTCGTGCGAGACAATGTTCGTGAAATTTTTTTTCCAAAATTTTACACTGTTTAGGGAAAACAAATTAAATATTTAATTACCAATTGCTTAATACTGCCAGACAATCATCTGACCCATAGGTGGCAGCCATCTCAAGCCAGAGGACGAGAGGACTCTAGCCGCCACGCATATAAAGGATTTATAGTGAAAAACTTAGTTTTTACGGGTTATACTTGTTTGCTTATTGGCCTCCCCAAGCCAATGCAATCCAATGATGGATGATACCAAGTCGCCAATAGCAGAGGGGTGTTAGCTATCGATTTCTACGTGCAATTGCACACTTTCCTTACACCCCTATTTTGTTTTTTCGATTTAAAGCTTTCGTGACTGCAGGGGTTCATCTTCTTGGTCCTTTTGGTAAAGTCACGTAGAATGGAAATAATAAAATAATAAAAATAAAACATAAAATAACACACCCCAGACTTGGAGCGACTATTTAAGCTGCTTAAATAGTCGATCCAAGCCTGGGGTGTGTCATTCAGACGCTGTCTTCTCGACAGACCTGTTCTCCACCTGAGGACGGCTGCTTGCGTTGTGGCCGAAACGTCGTGAGAATTATTTAATGTTTTATTTTATTATTTTATTATTTCCATTCTACGTGACTTTACCAAAAGGACCAAGAAGATGAACCCCTATTTTGCTTCTCACTGGGTTCTCCCTCCCCTAACATTCCAATGACGGACGGTACCAAGTTGGTGATATTGAAGAGGGGTTTCGAGTGACCAACACAGGCACAAGAAGGTGGTGGGTCCTGGAAATTACGTATCACACACACCCCTATTTCTACATTGTGGACTCTCCTAGCCAATCGAATCCAATGACCGACTATACTAAGTCGGCGATAACAAAGGGGGGTTCATAGTACCAACCACGGGCAAAAAGGGCAGGTAGGGTGATTGAAATGATCAAGGGAACACCCCTATTTTCTAGGTAGTGGACTCTCCAGTCAATACAATCCAACGAGAGAACATACCAAGTTGACGATAACGAAGGGGTGTTTTAAATTGATTTTGAAGCGCAATCAAGCACTTTCCTCACACCCCTATCTTGCTAATTAGTGGTTTCTCCCTCCGCATGCAATGCAATGACGGACGATACCAAGTTGGTGATAACAGAGGGGTGTTATACATTGATTTTGAAGCGCAATCACGCACTTTCACCACACCCCTATCATACTAATTAGTGGTTTCTCCCTCCGCATGCAATGCAATGACGGACGATACCAAGTTGGCGATAACAAAGGGGTGTTTTAAATTGATTTTGAAGCACAATCACCCACTTTTCTCACACCCCTATCTTGCTAATTAGTGGTTTCTCCCTCCGCATACAATGCAATGACGGACGATACCAAGTTGGCGATAACGAAGGGGTTCATCTTCTTGGTTCTTTCGGTAAAGTCACGTAGAAGGGATGTAAATAAAATAATAAAAAAAAACATAATAAAATTATTCTCACGACGTTTCGCCACAACGCAAGCAGCCGTCCTCAGGTGAAAACCAGGTCCGTCGAGGCGACAGAGTCTGAATGAAACAGCACACGAGCTTGGAGCATATATATAAGCTGGGCGCATTGACAAAGGAATTTGCATATCAAAAGGAATTTAGCATATTTATGGGAAATGCAGGAATGTGGTTAGTACTACATATGCATGCGCATTATGCAGTATTAACAGCATCAAAGGGAGCTGCAGTTGCTGCTGCTGCTGCTGCTGCAGTTGCTGCTGTTTTATTTTTTATTATTTTATTACATCCCTTCTACGTGACTTTACCGAAAGAACGAAGGGGTGTTTTACATTGATTTTGAAGCACAATCACGCACTTTCCTCACACCCCTATCTTACTAATTAGTGGTTTCTCCCTCCGCATACAATGCAATGACAGACGAAACCAAGTTGGTGATAACAGAGGGGGTTGTTAGTATTCAACACGGGCACAAGGGGAAGGTGGGGAGGAGGGGCTGTTGGGGGGGGCATTTGAAATAACCTAAAAAACACCCCTATTTTCAACGCAGTGGACTCTACCGGCAAAAGCCATCCAATGGCAGACGATACCAAGTCGGTAATACCGGAGGGGTATATTCTTTCTGCTATCCAAGCGCAATTTCGCACTTTAATAACACCCCTACATTACTACTCAGTGGTTTCTCCCTCCGCATACAATAACATAACAGACGATACCAAGTTGGCGATGACGGGGGGTGTTTTGCATTGATTTCAACGCGCAATCACGCACTTGCCTCACACCCCTATCTTGCTAATTAGTGGTTTCTTCCTCCACAAGTTGGTGATATCGAAGGGGCTTTTAGTACA
>WFAB01002878.1:0-25001 GCA_018977245.1 Lethenteron camtschaticum | reverse complement strand
AACTCTGATAATGTGCACTGTCCCTGAAGTTGATTGGTCCACACCCGAGACAGCTTTCCTTCGAGCCTAGTCTCATATGGGTTGGACCAGATGACGCCAAAAGGCGGACAACTCAAGGACAATGCACCATCAGAGTATGAGAGCTCGGGGCAAGCATCTACACTATGGGGACCTCATTTGCCAGTAAAAATATGATAATTGGTTCTTTACCCTTCTATCTGGCAACAAAACTGACACCTTTTTGCAAGGAGTCATGTTTGCATAGACCGCAATACCTGCAGTCATAAATACAAACAAAAGACATAACTCTGATAATGTGCACTGTCCCTGAAGTTGATTGGTCCACACCCGAGACAGCTTTCCTTCGAGCCTAGTCTCATATGGGTTGGACCAGATGACGCCAAAAGGCGGACAACTCAAGGACAATGCACCATCAGAGTATGAGAGCTCGGGGCAAGCATCTACACTATGGGGACCTCATTTGCCAGTAAAAATATGATAATTGGTTCTTTACCCTTCTATCTGGCAACAAAACTGACACCTTTTTGCAAGGAGTCATGTTTGCATAGACCGCAATACCTGCAGTCATAAATACAAACAAAAGACATAACTCTGATAATGTGCACTGTCCCTGAAGTTGATTGGTCCACACCCGAGACAGCTTTCCTTCGAGCCTAGTCTCATATGGGTTGGACCAGATGACGCCAAAAGGCGGACAACTCAAGGACAATGCACCATCAGAGTATGAGAGCTCGGGGCAAGCATCTACACTATGGGGACCTCATTTGCCAGTAAAAATATGATAATTGGTTCTTTACCCTTCTATCTGGCAACAAAACTGACACCTTTTTGCAAGGAGTCATGTTTGCATAGACCGCAATACCTGCAGTCATAAATACAAACAAAAGACATAACTCTGATAATGTGCACTGTCCCTGAAGTTGATTGGTCCACACCCGAGACAGCTTTCCTTCGAGCCTAGTCTCATATGGGTTGGACCGCCTTTTGGGCGTCATCTGGTCCAACCCATATGAGGACTAGGCTCGAAGGAAAGCTGTCTCGGGTGTGGACCAATCAACTTCAGGGACAGTGCACATTATCAGAGTTATGTCTTTTGTTTGTATTTATGACTGCAGGTATTGCGGTCTATGCCAAACATGACTCCTTGCAAAAAGGTGTCAGTTTTGTTGCCAGATAGAAGGGTAAAGAACCAATTATCATATTTTTACTGGCAAATGAGGTCCCCATAGTGTAGATGCTTGCCCCGAGCTCTCATACTCTGATGGTGCATTGTCCTTGAGTTGTCCGCCTTTTGGCGTCATCTGGTCCAACCCATATGAGACTAGGCTCGAAGGAAAGCTGTCTCGGGTGTGGACCAATCAACTTCAGGGACAGTGCACATTATCAGAGTTATGTCTTTTGTTTGTATTTATGACTGCAGGTATTGCGGTCTATGCAAACATGACTCCTTGCAAAAAGGTGTCAGTTTTGTTGCCAGATAGAAGGGTAAAGAACCAATTATCATATTTTTACTGGCAAATGAGGTCCCCATAGTGTAGATGCTTGCCCCGAGCTCTCATACTCTGATGGTGCATTGTCCTTGAGTTGTCCGCCTTTTGGCGTCATCTGGTCCAACCCATATGAGACTAGGCTCGAAGGAAAGCTGTCTCGGGTGTGGACCAATCAACTTCAGGGACAGTGCACATTATCAGAGTTATGTCTTTTGTTTGTATTTATGACTGCAGGTATTGCGGTCTATGCAAACATGACTCCTTGCAAAAAGGTGTCAGTTTTGTTGCCAGATAGAAGGGTAAAGAACCAATTATCATATTTTTACTGGCAAATGAGGTCCCCATAGTGTAGATGCTTGCCCCGAGCTCTCATACTCTGATGGTGCATTGTCCTTGAGTTGTCCGCCTTTTGGCGTCATCTGGTCCAACCCATATGAGACTAGGCTCGAAGGAAAGCTGTCTCGGGTGTGGACCAATCAACTTCAGGGACAGTGCACATTATCAGAGTTATGTCTTTTGTTTGTATTTATGACTGCAGGTATTGCGGTCTATGCAAACATGACTCCTTGCAAAAAGGTGTCAGTTTTGTTGCCAGATAGAAGGGTAAAGAACCAATTATCATATTTTTACTGGCAAATGAGGTCCCCATAGTGTAGATGCTTGCCCCGAGCTCTCATACTCTGATGGTGCATTGTCCTTGAGTTGTCCGCCTTTTGGCGTCATCTGGTCCAACCCATATGAGACTAGGCTCGAAGGAAAGCTGTCTCGGGTGTGGACCAATCAACTTCAGGGACAGTGCACATTATCAGAGTTATGTCTTTTGTTTGTATTTATGACTGCAGGTATTGCGGTCTATGCAAACATGACTCCTTGCAAAAAGGTGTCAGTTTTGTTGCCAGATAGAAGGGTAAAGAACCAATTATCATATTTTTACTGGCAAATGAGGTCCCCATAGTGTAGATGCTTGCCCCGAGCTCTCATACTCTGATGGTGCATTGTCCTTGAGTTGTCCGCCTTTTGGCGTCATCTGGTCCAACCCATATGAGACTAGGCTCGAAGGAAAGCTGTCTCGGGTGTGGACCAATCAACTTCAGGGACAGTGCACATTATCAGAGTTATGTCTTTTGTTTGTATTTATGACTGCAGGTATTGCGGTCTATGCAAACATGACTCCTTGCAAAAAGGTGTCAGTTTTGTTGCCAGATAGAAGGGTAAAGAACCAATTATCATATTTTTACTGGCAAATGAGGTCCCCATAGTGTAGATGCTTGCCCCGAGCTCTCATACTCTGATGGTGCATTGTCCTTGAGTTGTCCGCCTTTTGGCGTCATCTGGTCCAACCCATATGAGACTAGGCTCGAAGGAAAGCTGTCTCGGGTGTGGACCAATCAACTTCAGGGACAGTGCACATTATCAGAGTTATGTCTTTTGTTTGTATTTATGACTGCAGGTATTGCGGTCTATGCAAACATGACTCCTTGCAAAAAGGTGTCAGTTTTGTTGCCAGATAGAAGGGTAAAGAACCAATTATCATATTTTTACTGGCAAATGAGGTCCCCATAGTGTAGATGCTTGCCCCGAGCTCTCATACTCTGATGGTGCATTGTCCTTGAGTTGTCCGCCTTTTGGCGTCATCTGGTCCAACCCATATGAGACTAGGCTCGAAGGAAAGCTGTCTCGGGTGTGGACCAATCAACTTCAGGGACAGTGCACATTATCAGAGTTATGTCTTTTGTTTGTATTTATGACTGCAGGTATTGCGGTCTATGCAAACATGACTCCTTGCAAAAAGGTGTCAGTTTTGTTGCCAGATAGAAGGGTAAAGAACCAATTATCATATTTTTACTGGCAAATGAGGTCCCCATAGTGTAGATGCTTGCCCCGAGCTCTCATACTCTGATGGTGCATTGTCCTTGAGTTGTCCGCCTTTTGGCGTCATCTGGTCCAACCCATATGAGACTAGGCTCGAAGGAAAGCTGTCTCGGGTGTGGACCAATCAACTTCAGGGACAGTGCACATTATCAGAGTTATGTCTTTTGTTTGTATTTATGACTGCAGGTATTGCGGTCTATGCAAACATGACTCCTTGCAAAAAGGTGTCAGTTTTGTTGCCAGATAGAAGGGTAAAGAACCAATTATCATATTTTTACTGGCAAATGAGGTCCCCATAGTGTAGATGCTTGCCCCGAGCTCTCATACTCTGATGGTGCATTGTCCTTGAGTTGTCCGCCTTTTGGCGTCATCTGGTCCAACCCATATGAGACTAGGCTCGAAGGAAAGCTGTCTCGGGTGTGGACCAATCAACTTCAGGGACAGTGCACATTATCAGAGTTATGTCTTTTGTTTGTATTTATGACTGCAGGTATTGCGGTCTATGCAAACATGACTCCTTGCAAAAAGGTGTCAGTTTTGTTGCCAGATAGAAGGGTAAAGAACCAATTATCATATTTTTACTGGCAAATGAGGTCCCCATAGTGTAGATGCTTGCCCCGAGCTCTCATACTCTGATGGTGCATTGTCCTTGAGTTGTCCGCCTTTTGGCGTCATCTGGTCCAACCCATATGAGACTAGGCTCGAAGGAAAGCTGTCTCGGGTGTGGACCAATCAACTTCAGGGACAGTGCACATTATCAGAGTTATGTCTTTTGTTTGTATTTATGACTGCAGGTATTGCGGTCTATGCAAACATGACTCCTTGCAAAAAGGTGTCAGTTTTGTTGCCAGATAGAAGGGTAAAGAACCAATTATCATATTTTTACTGGCAAATGAGGTCCCCATAGTGTAGATGCTTGCCCCGAGCTCTCATACTCTGATGGTGCATTGTCCTTGAGTTGTCCGCCTTTTGGCGTCATCTGGTCCAACCCATATGAGACTAGGCTCGAAGGAAAGCTGTCTCGGGTGTGGACCAATCAACTTCAGGGACAGTGCACATTATCAGAGTTATGTCTTTTGTTTGTATTTATGACTGCAGGTATTGCGGTCTATGCAAACATGACTCCTTGCAAAAAGGTGTCAGTTTTGTTGCCAGATAGAAGGGTAAAGAACCAATTATCATATTTTTACTGGCAAATGAGGTCCCCATAGTGTAGATGCTTGCCCCGAGCTCTCATACTCTGATGGTGCATTGTCCTTGAGTTGTCCGCCTTTTGGCGTCATCTGGTCCAACCCATATGAGACTAGGCTCGAAGGAAAGCTGTCTCGGGTGTGGACCAATCAACTTCAGGGACAGTGCACATTATCAGAGTTATGTCTTTTGTTTGTATTTATGACTGCAGGTATTGCGGTCTATGCAAACATGACTCCTTGCAAAAAGGTGTCAGTTTTGTTGCCAGATAGAAGGGTAAAGAACCAATTATCATATTTTTACTGGCAAATGAGGTCCCCATAGTGTAGATGCTTGCCCCGAGCTCTCATACTCTGATGGTGCATTGTCCTTGAGTTGTCCGCCTTTTGGCGTCATCTGGTCCAACCCATATGAGACTAGGCTCGAAGGAAAGCTGTCTCGGGTGTGGACCAATCAACTTCAGGGACAGTGCACATTATCAGAGTTATGTCTTTTGTTTGTATTTATGACTGCAGGTATTGCGGTCTATGCAAACATGACTCCTTGCAAAAAGGTGTCAGTTTTGTTGCCAGATAGAAGGGTAAAGAACCAATTATCATATTTTTACTGGCAAATGAGGTCCCCATAGTGTAGATGCTTGCCCCGAGCTCTCATACTCTGATGGTGCATTGTCCTTGAGTTGTCCGCCTTTTGGCGTCATCTGGTCCAACCCATATGAGACTAGGCTCGAAGGAAAGCTGTCTCGGGTGTGGACCAATCAACTTCAGGGACAGTGCACATTATCAGAGTTATGTCTTTTGTTTGTATTTATGACTGCAGGTATTGCGGTCTATGCAAACATGACTCCTTGCAAAAAGGTGTCAGTTTTGTTGCCAGATAGAAGGGTAAAGAACCAATTATCATATTTTTACTGGCAAATGAGGTCCCCATAGTGTACTATGATCATGTCTGAGCTGAGGTTTGAGCGAATAAAGTTTACTTTGTGTAAACATAACTGCGTGTTGGTTTGTATAATCGGGGATCAGCGAAGACTACTCATGAATGAAAACGCACTCCCTTATGACGGACATTGTACTAATTTTTGTTGATCGAGTAGAACAAGGCACGTGCCACGTCCAGACGAATTATTATCAACAATCTTACTTGCGCAGCAGCATCACGTTGCCGTCCACTCATTGATATGCTAATTTTATCTGCCCCCTCCCTCTCTCCGTCCCCGCCCCCCCTCTCTATATTTAAGGGACCGTCACAGAAACGACCCCTCTCTTTGTGCCGATATGTGTCCTCTCTCTGTGTGTCCTTGTGATGTCTGTCTGCTTGTATGTCTGTCTATAGTTTTCGAGTTAGATTTTTGTTGCAATTTCTTTTATGCCTGATGATGATTGCTTGTATTGCAATTGAAACGTCGTAATATGCTATTATTTTAATTTATTATTTTATCTTTAGACGTGACTTAACCGAAAGAACCAAAGAATAGTTCCAGTGGTGTTCCGTGATGGGATAACAAACTTTGATCAAATACTTTTATCAAACGAGTCATTACAATTGTAACGATTCATAATTGCACGGGCTTATTTTGGGTTTGTGCAAATTTTTTATATATACATACTGAATATTGCTATGTGATGCCATTGAGATGGAACATTCATCCCGCAGTGGACAGCTTGATCCTAATACCACCAAAGTGTTATTCAAATAATTGTAATCCCATCCTGATCCTGCACCTTCCGTTTCACATAACCCACCCTTGGTTCGCACGTCCATATTACATACATACATGTTACATACATACATGTTACATGCATGCATGTACCATGTTACATACATACATGTTACATACATACATGTTACATGCATACATGTACCATGTTACATACATACATGTTACATGCATACATGTTACATGCACATATACTTACTACACACAGACATGTTACATTCTTACGACCGTAGTGTGATTCGAAGAGGACCACGGAGTGATTCGAATAATTCGAATGCAATTCGAAAATCACACTTCAAGGTAGGTTGTTCTAATCTATAGCACTAGTTAATAATGTTATTGTATAGCCTTATAATGTATAGCTCATATGTTATATTGTTAGAGTTCACATACTAGTTTACAGTAATTTGTAGATTTTTCAAATGTATATGTGAATGTTTTTAAGTTACCATTGTTGAAGTTCATAATGTTAAAGTTCACAGTGTGAGAATTTACAATGTGAGAGTATATCCAAGACGTCGATCGATGGCGTTGGTAGGTTGGTGTCACGGGACACCAACATGCTGCCGATATAACAGTAACAGAAGCAACTACAGCAGCTACAAAACCATTCGATGGCAAAGCAGCGACTTCTTTTTCAATCTGAGAGTTTGTGGCCGTGCCCTGTTCTCGTGGGACCCGACACGGATTTGGAAATAATTGCTATGATCATGTCTGAGCTGAGATGAGCGACTAATGTTTACTTTGTTTAATCATAACTGTGCGTAGGTTAGTGCCATCGGTGCTTAGTGAATACTACTCATGAATGAACTCATTCTTTCGGATAGAAATTTGAAATCGTTTTGGTAGAACAATTCGCTTTACTTTTCGAGATGAATTGTTATCTTCAAGTGCGTCCGTAAATATACTGCTAAAATACACAGCATAGGGAAGGCTGCCTTGTTTTGGAGATGTAGTTTGGCTAAGGCGCTGTGGCCGGGTGATGACACGGATTCTGAAACAATGGAGTTAAACACTCGCTGCTTGGCCCCGTCGACAGCAGCGAAGGCTGTCATATACCGCCCCATTTACGAGTTGGCTGTATAATGTGTATAGTTGAAGGTGCTAGGTGTTGTTTTCTTCTAACAGCTACTAACGTGCGTGTGTTGTCTGTTTTTAGGATTTGTCCATTGATGTTGTTCTTTTTATTGCGGAGTTTTTTTTGTTGAGTTCTGTCACTTAAGTGTTGCAGTTTGTTTAAGAATTCGTCACGTGAGCGTGGTGTTTTGCTTGTGGGAATTTCGCTTTGTCACAATTTGTGATTGTTATAATAATTGTAACGATTCATAATCTCATGAGTTTATAATGGGGTTGTGCGTGTATTTATATAAATATATTCCGTCTTTTGTTATTCGATGACATCTAGCAGTGAAAATCGTGATTGTAATATGACCATGTTGTAATTGTAATAATTTCATCCTATCCTTGCATGTACACTATACATACATATTAGCGATTCTTATACGACCACACTGTGATTTTAATGCTTCTAATGATATTATAATACCTTACCTCCGTATATATGGTTATAAATTAAAACATTAGTTTATAATCGTTTCATGTTTAGTGTTATCGTTTATAGTATTACAGTTTACATGTTATAGAGTACAGTTTATCCCCGACATACTTCGGGATTAGGGACTGTTACGTTGATGAACGATTAACTACGGGGACCTTTCCCCTCAAGGAACACGTGTTAATCGGGTAGACAGCCAAGATGCTGCCGGTTAAGGGCACACTTGTGTGACGGAGATTCTCCACCTGAAATTATCTTAACATGTTTTTGCTAGGAACATTATGAAATAAAGACCGGACAGACATTTGGTAAAAATACATTTTTATTCATCTGCAATCATTTTTACGTCAAAACTCGAAGGGAATATTTATTATGTCCAATGTTCACACATTTCCAGTACAATGCAAACCATTTCCGTTCCATTCCCCATGATTTCCTTATTAGTTCACCACATTTGTTCACTGTTGAAGTCAATGCCATATATCCAACGAACGAGCCATCAATGTATATCCTGACATAGGCTATCTTAAGTCCATTAATACCAATAAAAAAAGCCATATACTTGAAAAAAATCGTTTAAAATGTTGAGTAAAGATGTACCTACAGACGCATTTCAACTTTAGCTCAACAGGAACACTTAACGACTACAATTGAACCCTCTCACAACCAGTGCTCATCACACCACTTCGGCAAGTAATCCGATAACATTACAAACCACCACTGTGCACGTCATTAAACTCTCACAAAAACTGTAAAACTAAAATGGTCATCTTGGCTGTCTCCCTATTTTCATGTGTTCCTGGAGGGGAAAGGTTCCCATTGTAAATCGATTCGCAACGTTACGCGCCCTAATCCCGAACTATACAGGGGATCACCTGCACTCTATAACATGTAAACTATAATTTAGAAACAATGACAATGAACATTAAATGACGATTATCTATAAACTAGTTTAGTAATTTATAACACCTCAAACAGTTGAACGGTATTAGAATCTCATTATAAGTATTAGAATTACACCGTGGTCATATTAGAATCGCACTCTGTTCATCTTAAACAACTACGCTGGTTTGGTCGTCTGCGTGCGTATCTGGACGTTAATTTATTTACGGACCCGCCCAAACAGCTCGCTCTGATTTGATGAAAATAAAACAGCCGGCAAAAAGCCACATCTCACTTTGATTCGATAAAAATAAATAATTAACACGCCCGGAAGAGAGCGATAGCATAGGTTTGGCAAGGTCTGCGCCGCAGTGCTGCAGTGCACTGTGGGCGTAGACCCTGCGCTGTGTGAGTGTAGTGTGTATGCAAGTGTGCGAATGGTAGTTACGCTAATATTACGTTTATTTATGTAAAAAATGGGTGCTGCGTGCTGCGATTAGTGGAGTCCCCAAACAACTTTACCTTACGAGTAGGCAGGGGTGGCTATACAGTAAGTCTTAGCGGACTGAGCTGGCAGCTTCACCTGCCGGGACCACGGCCAGTTGCGTAGCGCACCCCTACAGTTTCGCCCATGGGTCAATACCCCCATGGGGCAACCCAGCTGACTGTTTGATGGGTACAATGGGTACTTTTTGGTTAATCCGCCTTATTACCATTATTATGTATTGACGTTGATCACGTCTCCATGGACGGCTTGCTGTCTACTTCGGTTGTGTAATTCGGATGTGCATGCTGCTGCTGGTAAGGGCATGTGTTGCATAATATGCAGCATGTGTCCGCGTATCATGTTTGGCACGGATGCAGTTGGCGTTACTGTACATTTATCATGTTTTGGAGTGCCAATCCCATGCACTTTGAAATTTAATAAACTGTCAAAAACGGTTGCAGCCCGGCCCCCGCCGCTGTCACTCTCTGGCCGTTGCACAAGCCATATCGGAATTTGCGACATGCTAAAACAATGAGTACAGTGTGACACCACCCGGATAACTCCCGGGATCAAAATGGGCATTGGAAAGTGATCGCTTTATTGAGATGATTATGGTACTACCACAGGGTATTGTGAACGGTTCAGGAGGAGGAGAGGTCTGGATTTGTAAGTCTCACTGTACCAGTAAAAGCACCGGTTGGGGGATGCCCTCCACTGGGGTACAAATTCTGTCATTATTAGTATACGATCATGCAATGTTTCTATCTGCAAGCTGTCATAACTCAAACGATCCCCGTTATTGTTCGATTGAGAGTAACCCACACCTCTGATACCATATGTGAGGAACCCAAAAATCTGATGCATGCGTAAAACACCCACTATGGGAATACGTAAACGTAATAACACCAACTAAATACATTTTAATATAAGAAAAAAATAGGTGGCCCCATAACGGATATGTCTGTGTGTGTATATACAGATGGAGGATGCAGGGGCGAACCTGTGTACGATCGGAACGGTGCAATTGCTGACCAATGTCACTGTGGATGGCGCACACGCTCACGCACACCGGAGCTGTGTCTTTGCGATGCAAGGCCATGGTGGATGGTGGAGCGCATATGGATAGTGAGTTACGAATAAAATAAAACAAACCGCTGGAAGCAGCCATGCGAGCAGGCTACCTTGACAGCGATCGCCAATGGGTTGCGTGTCTGGAAGAAGCCTCGCTCTTTCAGATGCCGTACCAGCTTCGTCTACTCTTCACTACGATTCTGCTGTATTCCATGCCAGCAGATACGAAGACTCTCTGGGATAAATTCTACGACGAATTGGCTCGCGATTACGAGTACCAGTACCGCCAGCTGACCAACAAAGAAGAAATGGTAAATCTTCTTGGTTCTTTCGGTAAAGTCACTTAGAAGGGAAGTAATAAAATAAAAAAAATAAAACCTGATAATTGGTTCTTTACCCTTCTATCTGGCAACAAAACTTTACCCTTCTATCTGACAACAAAACTGACACCTTTGTTGCCAGATAGAAGGGTAAAGAACCAATTATCATATTTTTACTGGCAAATGAGGTCCCCATAGTGAAAATAAAACCTAATAACATAATTCTCACGACGTTTCGGCCACAACGCAAGCAGCCGTCTTCAGGTGAAAACCAGGTCTGTCGAGGCGACAGCGTCTGAATGAAACAGCACACGTGCTTGGAGCATATATGTAAGCTGGGTTGGAAGGGGGGGGGGAAGGGCGCCTTGACAAAAAATGTGCATATCAAGAGGAATTTAGCATATTTATGGGAATTGCAGGTATGTGATTAGTACTACTTATCCCCGTGCATTATGCAGGATTAACAGCATCAAAGGGAGGGGATGTGGGAAATGCAGGTATGTGATTAGCACTACTTATGCCCGTGCATTATGCAGGATTAGCAGCATCAAAGAAAAAAAAATGGTAAAGTTCAAGACCCTTCACAGCCTCCACGAGTTCCTCACGGCAGGTGGGATGGCTCTGTCGGACTTTGACGACCTCCCGCAGCTTTCCGAGTACCCACACTTGGTCTTGGACTCGCTGCTTGAGAACAACCATATCCGCCGCGAATTGGACACGAAGGACTTCCCATTTCGACTTCGGCGCAAACAGTTCCCCATTGTCCCAGCCTTCGCGATGACCATCAACAAGGCGCAAGGGCAAACTGTTCACAACCTGGGATTATATCTACCGACGCCATGCTTCTCGCACGGCCAACTGTACGTGGCACTATCGCGAGTCACGGCAAGATCCAACATCAAGGCGCTTATTGAGGGACCTGACGACGAGGAGGAAGACGGAGTGTACACGAAGAATATTGTGTATCGCCAGATATTTCAATAAGTTGAATTCTATTTTTGAATAACTTGCATTCTTTAATATTGGCGATTGAGCGTCTCATAAAAATGCGTATAACCTCACAAAAATAAACATAAAACAATCACCAAAACATGTCTATTGTGTCCAGCCACTTTCAACTCCCCACCAACCAAGTATGTACACACCGCCCGCGAAGCGGGCGGCGACTGCTAGTACATAAATATACGTGTATAACCGTAACAACCATTCGCACACTTGCATACACACCACACTCACACAGCGCAGGATGTGCGCCCACAGTGCACTGCACCACTGCGGCACAGACCTTGGCAGACCTATGCTATCACATAGCGCTTACCTTCTGTGTGCTTCTGCTTGTTTGGAAATGGACGACTGACTGACTAACGCGTGCTGCCGCCACAAAGCACGCAGGCCACTTTGAGGCAATTAAATGCAAGGGATAATTAATTGGTCCAATGAGATTGAAGGCGACACCGACAGAATTTCTCGAGCGCTGGTTTGATATGTAGGGCGGAGAACTGTGCAGGGCCACTTTGCACACACTTGTTTCGGCCCAATGAAAGATTAAGCACAGTGGTTTCAAGGGAATGGGCGCAATATTGATGGAGCTGCGTACAAAAGAGTGGTCAGTTTTGTCCACTGGGCCGTCGAACCGAACCCCACCAATAATGAACAGATTTTATTGAAAGTTCTGGAATTGAAAATGTATGTGGCTATCTGATTAGTGGAGGGTTCTTGGTTGCACCCGCGGACGTTCTTCGTTGGGGAGATATCGCCACCAGGACGCAGTGTTCGGCGGGTGCAACAGCAACACTGTACCCACAGTAGATTTTGCGTTGTGACCATCATCATCATAAACAACTACGCTGGTTTGGTCGTCTGCGTGCGTATCTGGACGTTAATTTATTTACTGACCCGCCCAAACAGCTCGCTCTGATTCGATGAAAATAAAACAGCCGGCAAAAAGCCACAGCTCACTTTGATTCGATAAAAATAAATAATTAACACGCCCGGAAGAGAGCGATACCATAGGTTTGGCATGGTCTGCGCCGCAGTGCTGCAGTGCACTGTGGGCGCAGACCCTGCGCTGTGTGAGTGTGGTGTGTATGCAAGTGTGCGAATGGTAGTTACGCTAATATTACGTTTATTTATGTAAAAAATGGGTGCTGCGTGCTGCGATTAGTGGAGTCCCCAAACAACTTTACCTTACGAGTAGGCAGGGGTCGCTATACAGTAAGTCTTAGCGGACTGAGCTGCCAGCTTCACCTGCCGGGACCACGGCCAGTTGCGTAGCACCCCCTACAGTTTCGCCCATGGGTCAATACCCCCATGGGGCAACCCAGCTGACTGTTTGATGGGTACAATGGGTACTTTTCGGTTTATCCGGCTTATTGCCATTATTATGTATTGACGTTGATCACGTCTCCATGGACGGCTTGCTGTCTACTTTGGTTGTGTAATTGAGATGTTGTGCATGCTGCTGCTGGTAAGGGTATGTGTTGCATAATATGCAGCATGTGTCCGCGTATCATGTTTGGCACGGATGCAGTTGGCGTTACTGTACATTTATGATGTTTTGGAGTGCCAATCTCATGCACTTTGAAATGTAATAAACTGTCAAAAAAGGTTGCAGCCCGCCCCCCGCCGCTGTCACTCTCTGGCCGTTGCACAAGCCATATCGGAATTTGCGACATGCTAAAACAATGAGTACAGTGTGACACCACCCGGGTAACTCCCGGGATCAAAATGGGCATTGGAAAGTGATCGCTTTATTGAGATGATTATGGTACTACCACAGGGTATTGTGAACGGTTTAAGAGGAGGAGAGGTCTGGATTTGTAAGTCTCACAGTACCGGTAGGAAGCGCCGGGTGGGGGATGCCCTCCACTGGGGTACAAATTCTGTCATTATTAGTATACGATCATGCAATGTTTCTATCTGCAAGCTGTCATAACTGAAACGATCCCTGTTATTGTTCGATTGAGAAATGGAGTGACCCACACCTCTGATACCATATGTGAGGAACCCAAACAAATCTGATGCATGCGTAAAACACCCACAATGCGAATACGTAAACGTAAAAACACCAACAAAATATTATTTTTATAAGAAAAAAATAGTTGGCCCCATAACGGATTTGTCTGTGTGTACATACAGACGGAGGATGCAGGGGCTAACCTGTGTGCGATCGGAACGGTGCAATTGCTGACCAATGTCACTGTGGATGGCGCACACGCTGACGCACACCGGAGCTGTATCTTTGCGATGCAAGGGCATGGTGGATGGTGGAGCGCATATGGATGGTGCGTTACGAATAAAATAAAACAAAACAAACCGCTGGAAGCAGCCATGCGAGCAAGCTACCTTGAGAGCGATCGCGAATGGGTTGCGTGTCTGGAAGAAGCCTCGCTCTTTCAGATGCCGTACCAGCTTCGTCAACTTTTCGCTACGATTCTGCTGTATTCCATGCCAGCAGATACGAAGGTTCTCTGGGATAAATTCTACGACGAATTGGCTCGCGATTACGACTACCAGTTCCGCCAGCTGACCAACAAAGAAGAAATGGTAAATCTTCTTGGTTCATTCGGTAAAGTCACGTAGAAGGGAAGTAATAAAATAATAAAAATAAAACATAATAAAATAATTCTTACGACGTTTCGGCCACAACGCAAGCAGCCGTCCTCAGGTGAAAACCAGGTCTGTCGAGGCGACAGCGTCAGAATGAAACAGCATACGTGCTTGGAGCATATATATTAGCTGGGTTGGAAGGGGGGGAAAGGGCGCCTTGACAAAATAATTTGCATATCAAGAGGAATTTAGCATATGTATGGTAAATGCAGGTATGTGATTAGTACTAGATTTGCCTGTGCATTATGCAGGATTAGCAGCATCAAAGGGAGGGAATATTGGAAATGCAGGTATGTGATTAGTACTACTTATGCCCGTGCATTATGCAGGATTATCAGCATCAAAGGGAGGGGATATGGGAAATGCAGGTATGTGATTAGTACTACTTATACCCGTGCATTATGCAGGATTAGCAGCATCAAAGAAAATAAAAGAAATGGTAACGTTCAAGACCCTTCACAGCCTCCACGAGTGCCTCACGGCAGGTGGGATGGCTCTGTCGGACTTTGACGACCTCCCGCAGCTTTCCGAGTACCCACACTTGGTCTTGGACTCGCTGCTTGAGAACAACCATATCCGCCACGAATTGGACACGAAGGACTTCCCATTTCGGCTTCAGCACAAACAGTTCCCGATTGTCCCAGCATTCGCGATGACCATCAACAAGGCGCAAGGGCAAACTGTTCACAACCTGGGATTATATCTACCAACGTCATGCGTCTCGCACGGCCAACTGTACGTGGCACTATCGCGAGTCACGGCAAGATCCAACATCAAGGCGCTTATTGAGGGACCTGACGACGAGGAGGAAGACGGAGTGTACACAAAGAATATCGTGTATCGCCAGATATTTGAATTCTATATTTGAATAAGTTGAATTCTTGAATATTGTCGATTGAGCGTCTCATGAAAATGCATATAACCTCACAAAAATAAACATAAAACAATCACCAAAACATGTATATTGTGTCCAGCCACTTTCAACTCCCCACCAACCAAGTATACACACACCGCCCGCGAAGCGGGCGGCGACTGCTAGTCTTAAACAACTACGCTGGTTTGGTCGTCTGCGTACGTATCTGGACGTTAATTTATTTACGGACCCGCCCAAACAGCTCGCTCTGATTCGATGAAAATAAAACAGCCGGCAAAAAGCCACAGCTCACTTTGATTCGATAAAAATAAATAATTAACACGCCCGGAAGAGAGCGATAGCATAGGTTTGGCAAGGTCTGCGCCGCAGTGCTGCAGTGCACTGTGGGCGCAGACCCTGCGCTGTGTGAGTGTGGTGTGTATGCAAGTGTGCGAATGGTAGTTACGCTAATATACGTATATTTACTAGCAGTCGCCGCCCGCTTCGCGGGCGGTGTGTGTATACTTGGTTGGTGGGGAGTTGAAAGTGGCTGGACACAATATACATGTTTTGGTGATTGTTTTATGTTTATTTTTGTGAGGTTATATGCATTTTCATGAGACGCTCAATCGACAATATTCAAGAATTCAACTTATTCAAATATAGAATTCAACTTATTGAAATATCTGGCGATACACGATATTCTTCGTGTACACTCCGTCTTCCTCCTCGTCGTCAGGTCCCTCAATAAGCGCCTTGATGTTGGATCTTGCCGTGACTCGCGATAGTGCCACGTACAGTTGGCCGTGCGAGACGCATGACGTTGGTAGATATAATCCCAGGTTGTGAACAGTTTGCCCTTGCGCCTTGTTGATGGTCATCGCGAAGGCTGGGACAATCGGGAACTGTTTGTGCTGAAGCCGAAATGGGAAGTCCTTCGTGTCCAATTCGCGGCGGATATGGTTGTTCTCAAGCAGCGAGTCCAAGACCAAGTGTGGGTACTCGGAAAGCTGCGGGAGGTCGTCAAAGTCCGACAGAGCCATCCCACCTGCCGTGAGGCACTCGTGGAGGCTGTGAAGGGTCTTGAACGTTACCATTTCTTTTATTTTCTTTGATGCTGCTAATCCTGCATAATGCACGGGTATAAGTAGTACTAATCACATACCTGCATTTCCCATATCCCCTCCCTTTGATGCTGCTAATCCTGCATAATGCACGGGCATAAGTAGTACTAATCACATACCTGCATTTCCCATATTCCCTCCCTTTGATGCTGCTAATCCTGCATAATGCACAGGCAAATCTAGTACTAATCACATACCTGCATTTACCATACATATGCTAAATTCCTCTTGATATGCAAATTATTTTGTCAAGGCGCCCTTTCCCCCCCTTCCAACCCAGCTAATATATATGCTCCAAGCACGTATGCTGTTTCATTCTGACGCTGTCGCCTCGACAGACCTGGTTTTCACCTGAGGACGGCTGCTTGCGTTGTGGCCGAAACGTCGTAAGAATTATTTTATTATGTTTTATTTTTATTATTTTATTACTTCCCTTCTACGTGACTTTACCGAATGAACCAAGAAGATTTACCATTTCTTCTTTGTTGGTCAGCTGGCGGAACTGGTAGTCGTAATCGCGAGCCAATTCGTCGTAGAATTTATCCCAGAGAACCTTCGTATCTGCTGGCATGGAATACAGCAGAATCGTAGCGAAAAGTTGACGAAGCTGGTACGGCATCTGAAAGAGCGAGGCTTCTTCCAGACACGCAACCCATTCGCGATCGCTCTCAAGGTAGCTTGCTCGCATGGCTGCTTCCAGCGGTTTGTTTTGTTTTATTTTATTCGTAACGCACCATCCATATGCGCTCCACCATCCACCATGCCCTTGCATCGCAAAGATACAGCTCCGGTGTGCGTCAGCGTGTGCGCCATCCACAGTGACATTGGTCAGCAATTGCACCGTTCCGATCGCACACAGGTTAGCCCCTGCATCCTCCGTCTGTATGTACACACAGACAAATCCGTTATGGGGCCAACTATTTTTTTCTTATAAAAATAATATTTTGTTGGTGTTTTTACGTTTACGTATTCCCACTGTGGGTGTTTTACGCATGCATCAGATTTGTTTGGGTTCCTCACATATGGTATCAGAGGTGTGGGTCACTCCATTTCTCAATCGAACAATAACAGGGATCGTTTCAGTTATGACAGCTTGCAGATAGAAACATTGCATGATCGTATACTAATAATGACAGAATTTGTACCCCAGTGGAGGGCATCCCCCACCCGGCGCTTCCTACCGGTACTGTGAGACTTACAAATCCAGACCTCTCCTCCTCTTAAACCGTTCACAATACCCTGTGGTAGTACCATAATCATCTCAATAAAGCGATCACTTTCCAATGCCCATTTTGATCCCGGGAGTTACCCGGGTGGTGTCACACTGTACTCATTGTTTTAGCATGTCGCAAATTCCGATATGGCTTGTGCAACGGCCAGAGAGTGACATCAGCGGGGGCCGGGCTGCAACCTTTTTTGACAGTTTATTAAATTTCAAAGTGCATGGGATTGGCACTCCAAGACATCATAAATGTACAGTAACGCCAATTACACAACCGAAGTAGACAGCAAGCCGTCCATGGAGACGTGATCAACGTCAATACATAATAATGGTAATAAGCCGGATAAACAGAAAAGTACCCATTGTACCCATCAAACAGTCAGCTGGGTTGCCCCATGGGGGTATTGACCCATGGGCGAAACTGTAGGGGTGCGCTACGCAACTGGCCGTGGTCCCGGCAGGTGAAGCTGCCAGCTCAGTCCGCTAAGACTTATTGTATAGCGACCCCTGCCTACTCGTAAGGTAAAGTTGTTTGGGGACTCCACTAATCGCAGCACGCAGCACCCATTTTTTACATAAATATACGTAATATTAGCGTAACTACCATTCGCACACTTGCATACACACCACACTCACACAGCGCAGGCTCTGCGCCCACAGTGCACTGCAGCACTGCGGCGCAGACCTTGCCAGACCTATGCTTTCGCTCTCTGCCGGGCGTTTTATTTATTTATTTAGAATCAAAGTGAGCTTTGGCGTTTTGCCAGCTGTTTTATTTTTATCGAATCAGAGCGAGCTGTTTGGGCGGGACCGTAAATAAATTAACGTCCAGATACGCACGCAGACGACCAAACCAGCGTAGTTGTTTAAGATGCTTAGAGCTTGGACTGTTTGCGAACGAAGCATGTGGATATGTTCGTCGGTTTCAACGGGATCTTGAACGTGGAATGCGCGGTACAGCCGCCTGGAAGCAGCAGCGAGGCAATGCCGCTGGAAGCAACAGCAATCGCAATCTTGCCTTGAAGACGTATCTTCGCCAGCACATGGTTGAGCAGCGTGGACTTCCCCGTGCCGCCCGGACCATCGATGAAGAACAGCTTTTGATCGGGTTGACTGTCTTCGACTAAGCCAACAATTTCGTCGTAGATTTCTCTCTGGTTCGTGTTGAGTCTGTCAGCACGTTTTACGATGTCTTGTAGCTCGTTTCTATCATATCCTTCCAATTCGCGGCGGATATGGTTGTTCTCAAGCAGCGAGTCCAAGACCAAGTGTGGGTACTCGGAAAGCTGCGGGAGGTCGTCAAAGTCCGACAGAGCCATCCCACCTGGCGTGAGGAATCGTGGAGGCTGTGAAGGGTCTTGAACTTTACCATCTCTTTTATTTTCTTTGATGCTGCTAATCCTGCATAATGCACGGGTATAAGTAGTACTAATCACATACCTGCATTTCCCATATCCCCTCCCGTTGATGCTGCTAATCCTGCATAATGCACGGGCATAAGTAGTACTCATCACATACCTGCATTTCCCATATCCCCTCCCGTTGATGCTGCTAATCCTGCATAATGCACGGGCATAAGTAGTACTAATCACATACCTGCATTTCCCATAAATATGCTAAATTCCTCTTGATATGCAATTCTTTTTTTTCAAGGCGCCCTTTCCCCCCCTACCAACCCAGCTTATATATATGCTCCAAGCACGTGTGCTGTTTCATTCAGACGCTGTCGCCTCGACAGACCTGGTTTTCACCTGAGGATGGCTGCTTGCGTTGTGGCTGAAACGTCGTGAGAATTATTTTATTATGTTTTATTTTTATTATTTTATTACTTCCCTTCTACGTGACTTGACCGAAAGAACCAAGAAGATTTACCATTTCTTCTTTGTTGGTCAGCTGGCGGTACTGGTACTCGTAATCGCGAGCCAATTCGTCGTAGAATTTATCCCAGAGAGCCTTCGTATCTGCTGGCATGGAATACAGCAGAATCGTAGCGAAGAGTAGACGAAGCTGGTACGGCATCTGAAAGAGCGAGGCTTCTTCCAGACACGCAACCCATTCGCGATCGCTCTCAAGGTAGCCTGCTCGCATGGCTGCTTCCAGCGGTTTGTTTTGTTTTATTTTATTCGTAACGCACCATCCATATGCGCTCCACCATCCACCATGCCCTTGCATGGCAAAGACACAGCTCCGGTGTGCGTCAGCGTGTGCGCCATCCACAGTGACATTGATCAGAAATTGCACCGTTCCGATCGCACACAGGTTAGCCCCTGCATCCTCCGTCTGTATGTACACACACAGACAAATCCGTTATGGGGCCACCTATTTTTTTCTCATAAAAAATATTTTGTTGGTGTTTTTTATACGTTTACGTATTCCCATTGTGGGTGTTTTACGCATGCATCAGATTTTTGGGTTCCTCACATATGATATCAGAGGTGTGGGTCACTCCATTTCTCAATCGAAAAATAACGGGGATCGTTTCAGTTATGACAGCTTGCAGATAGAAACATTGCATGATCGTATACTAATGACAGAATTTGTACCCCAGTGGAGGGCATCCCCCACCCGGCGCTTCTTACCGGTACTGTGAGAATTAGAAATCCAGACCTCTCCTCCTCCTGAACCGTTCACAATACCCTGTGGTAGTACCATAATCATCTCAATAAAGCGATCACTTTCCAATGGCCATTTTGATCCCGGGAGTTACCCGGGTGGTGTCACACTGTACTGATTGTTTTAGCCTGTCGCAAATTCCGATATGGCTTGTGCAACGGCCAGAGAGTGACAGCGGCGGGGGCCGGGCTGCAACCTTTTTTGACAGTTTATTAAATTTCAAAGTGCATGGGATTGGCACTCCAAAACATGATAAATGTACAGTAACGCCAACTGCATCCGTGCCAAACATGATACGCGGACACATGCTCCATATTATGCAACACATGCCCTTACCAGCAGCAGCATGCACAACATCTGAATTACACAACCGAAGTAGACAGCAAGCCGTCCATGGAGACGTGATCAACGTCAATACATAATAATGGTAATAAGCCGGATAAACCGAAAAGGACCCATTGTACCCATCAAACAGTCAGCTTGGTTGCCCCATGGGAGTATTGACCCATGGGCGAAACTGTAGGGGTGCGCTACGCAACTGGCCGTGGTCCCGGCAGGTGAAGCTGCCAGCTCAGTCCGCTAAGACTTACTGTATAGCGACCCCTGCCTACTCGTAAGGTAAATGTGTTTGGGGACTCCACTAATCGCAGCACGCAGCACCCATTTCTTACATAAATAAACGTAATATTAGCGTAACTACCATTCGCACACTTGCATACACACCACACTCACACAGAGCAGGGTCTGCGCCCACAGTGCACTGCAGCACTGCGGCGCAGACCTTGCCAAACCTATGCTATCGCTCTCTTCCGGGCGTGTTAATTATTTATTTTTATCGAATCAAAGTGAGCTGTGGCTTTTTGCCGGCTGTTTTATTTTCATCGAATCAGAGCGAGCTGTTTGGGCGGGTCCGTAAATAAATTAACGTCCAGATACGCACGCAGACGACCAAACCAGCGTAGTTGTTTATGACTAGCAGTCGCCGCCCGCTTCGCGGGCGGTGTGTATATGCTTGGTTGGTGGGGAGTTGAAAGTGGCTGGACACAATATGCATGCTTTGGTGATTGTTCAATGTTTATTTTTGTGAGGTTATATGTATTTTTATGAGACGCTCAATCGACAATATTAAAGAATGCAAGTGATTGAAATATAGAATGCAACTTATTCAAATATCTGGCGATGCACGATATTCTTCGTGTACACTCCGTCTTCCTCCTCGTCGTGAGGTCCTTCAATAAGCGCCTTGATGTTGGATCTTGCCTTTTCTCGCGATAGTGCCACGTACAGTTGGCCGTGCGAGAAGCATGGAGTTGGTAGATATAATCCCAGGTTGTGAACAGTTTGCCCTTGCGCCTTGTTGATGGTCATCGCGAAGGCTGGGACAATGGGGAACTGCTTGCGCCGAAGTCGAAATGGGAAGTCCTTCGTGTCGTCGTCGCTGATGAAGATGATCCGAGGGATCAACACCTCCTCACCGTTATGGGTTCCTGTCATGATAGTCACGCGAATGACGTGTGGCTTCATTTCCACGATGCGAAGCCGTGTTCCGTTGCACAGGCCAGCGTCCGGGTTCAAGTTGCGCATCATCATCACTGGGATGCCTTTCTTGAGGATCAACTTGTGTGGCGGAACCCCGTTGATGTTCACCGAGTTGAGGAGCTCTGTCTCAAAGAATGCTGACCCTGCTCTCTCGTCGTCCTCAACCGAATCTGTAGACAGGTACACTTGTGGAGCTTCTCTGAGGCGATCCGCGACAGCCTCATTCACTCGCTGCACACCGGCGTTGGTCGGCGTCAGAATAGTGCGGCGAGCGAAGTAGTCGTTCGTTGCCACCGTAGGGTCATTCAATTCATCTGCACTGTACATGGCATCGACAATCCTCTTCAATCCGAGTGGCACGGGCAGATGACTGCCGTCCTCATCTCCGTCGATGTCTGGGTCGTATTCAGGATTGTCGATCACCATGGCACGCGGAATCGTTATGCAATCCGGACCGAGGTCTGGATCAACTTCATGCCTACCCTCTCCGACTTCCAAAATAAATTCTGAAAAGGCAGCCAGTTCTGCGGCTGATTCTTGGTTCTCTGCGCACTGGACTCTCATCTTCACAGTCAGATGAACTTGCTTGATGTGGGACCACAGGTCGGACGACTTGAAACACGCATCCACAGTATCAGCTGGTGTTCCTTTCTTGACAACTGGAAGAATCTGTCGAAAGTCACCGGACAGGACAACCACTTTGCCTCCAAACGGTTCATACAGATTGTCCAAAATATCGCGAAGCGTGCGATCCACCGCTTCAAACGCAAACCGGTGCGTCATTGGGGCTTCATCCCAAACGATAAGACTTGCCTCCTTGATACATGCTTTGAGCTTGGACTGTTTGCGAATGAAGCATGTGGATATGTTCGTCGGTTTCAACGGGATCTTGAACGTGGAATGCGCGGTACGGCCGCCTGGAAGCAGCAGCGAGGCAATGCCGCTGGAAGCAACAGCAATCGCAATCTTGCCTTGAAGACGAATTATTTTATTATGTTTTATTTTTATTATTTTATTACTTCCCTTCTACGTGACTTGACCGAAAGAACCAAGAAGATTTACCATTTCTTCTTTGTTGGTCAGCTGGCGGTACTGGTACTCGTAATCGCGAGCCAATTCGTCGTAGAATTTATCCCAGAGAGCCTTCGTATCTGCTGGCATGGAATACAGCAGAATCGTAGCGAAGAGTAGACGAAGCTGGTACGGCATCTGAAAGAGCGAGGCTTCTTCCAGACACGCAACCCATTCGCGATCGCTCTCAAGGTAGCCTGCTCGCATGGCTGCTTCCAGCGGTTTGTTTTGTTTTATTTTGTTCGTAACGCACCATCCATATGCGCTCCACCATCCACCATGCCCTTGCATCGCAAAGACACAGCTCAGGTGTGCGTCAGCGTGTGCGCCATCCACTGTGACATTGGTCAGCAATTGCACCGTTCCGATCGCACACAGGTTGGCCCCTGCATCCTCCGTCTGTATGTACACACACAGACAGATGCGCTATTGGGCCACCTATTTTTTTTCTTATATTAAAATGTATTTTGTTGGTGTTTTTACGTTTACGTTTACGTATTCCCATTGTGGGTGTTTTACGCATGCATCAGATTTTTGGGTTCCTCACATATGATATCAGAGGTGTGGGTCACTCCATTTCTCAATCGAACAATAACGGGGATCGTCTCAGTTATGACAGCTTGCAGATAGAAACATTGCATGATCGTATACTAATAATGACAGAATTTGTACCCCGGTGGAGGGCATCCCCCACCCGGCGCTTCTTACCGGTACTGTGAGACTTACAAATCCAGACCTCTCCTCCTCCTGAACCGTTCACAATACCCTGTGGTAGTACCATAATCATCTCAATAAAGCGATCACTTTCCAATGCCCATTTTGATCCCGGGAGTTACCCGGGTGGTGTCACACTGTACTCATTGTTTTAGCATGTCGCAAATTCGGATATGGCTTGTGCAACGGCCAGAAAGTGACAGCGGCGGGGCCCGGGCTGCAACCTTTTTAGACAGTTTATTACATTTCAAAGTGCATGGAATTGGCACTCCAAAACATGATAAATCTACAGTAACGCCAACTGCATCCGTGTCAAACATGATACGCGGACACATGCTGCATATTATGCAACACATGCCCTTACCAGCAGCAGCATGCCGTCCATGGAGACGTGATGAACGTCAATACATAATAATGGTAATAAGCTGGATAGTACCCATTGTACCCATCAAACAGTCAGCTCGGTTGCCCCATGGGGGTATTGACCCATGGGCGAAACTGTAGGGGGCGCTACGCAACTGGCCGTGGTCCCGGCAGGTGAAGCTGGCAGCTCAATCCGCTAAGACTCACTGTATAGCGACCCCTGCCTACTCGTAAGGTAAAGTTGTTTGGGGACTCCACTAATCGCAGCACGCAGCACCCATTTTTTACATAAATATACGTAATATTAGCGTAACTACCATTCGCACACTTGCATGCACACCACACTCACACAGCGCAGGGTCTGCGCCCACAGTGCACTGCAGCACTGCGGCGCAGACCTTGCCAAACCTATGCTATCGCTCTCTTCCGGGCGTGTTAATTATTCATTTTTATCGAATCAAAGTGAGCTGTGGCTTTTTGCCGGCTGTTTTATTTTCATCGAATCAGAGCGAGCTGTTTGGGCGGGTCCGTAAATAAATTAACGTCCAGATACGCACGCAGACGACCAAACCAGCGTAGTTGTTTAAGATTTCTATTCGATGCCATTGAGATAGAGCATTTATCAATCAGTGGGCAACTTGATTCTAATACGACCATGGTGTGATTCTAATAATTTTATGCGATTCTAAACCTGGCACCCCGCAGGCCACATTTTTGTCTTCTGATGCGTATTTTCAAATAACGTAGATTTGAGCAGTGTAATTCTGGTACGACAAAAAAATTAATCAGATCTTGATCCTGCACCTTCCGTTTCACAGATCCCACACTTGGTTCCCACGTTCATAGTACATACATATTACATACAGACATGTAACGTACTTACGAGCATAGTGTGATTCTTAGAGGACCACGAAGTAATTCTAAATATTCGATTCCATAATCACACTTCAATGTATGGTGTTCCAATCTATAACACTAGCTTATAATGTTATTTTTTGCGTTATAATGTAGAGGTCAAAAGTTTTATTGTTAGAGTTCACAACATTAAATTTTACTATAAAAGTAGTTTACAGTGTTATTGTTATAGCGTTACAATGTATAGCTATAACAGTTATATTGTTAGAGTTTATAATGTTAGAGCTTACAGTGTTAGAATTAAGTGTGAAAATTCCAAAGAAAGACAAAACATAAAAACAAGAGGAACGGAGACACACAGACAGAGCAGAACACAAGAACGACAAAAAACGAGTGTAGACAGAAAAAATCACACCAAATATACAGACA
>WFAB01002877.1:0-20000 GCA_018977245.1 Lethenteron camtschaticum | reverse complement strand
TCTCAGACTCACACACACTCACTCCCTCACTCTCAGACTCACACACACTCACTCTCACACTCTCAGAATCACACACACTCACTCTCTCTCTCAGACTCACACACACTCACTCCCTCACTCTCAGACTCACACACACTCACTCACACACTCTCAGAATCACACACACTCACTCTCTCACTCTCAGACTCGCACACACTCACTCTCTCAGACTCACACACACTCTCTCACACTCTCAGACTTACACACACTCACTCTCACACTCTCAGACTCACACTCACTCACTCTCAGACTCGCACACACTCTCTCACACTCTCAGACTCACACACACTCACTCTCACACTCTCAGACTCACACACACTCACTCTCACTCTCTCAGAATCACACACACTCACTCACTCTCAGACTCGCACACACTCTCACACTCTCAGACTCACACACACTCACTCTCACACTCTCAGACTCACACACACTCACACTCTCAGACTCACACACACTCACTCTCTCTCTCTCAGAATCACACACACTCACTCTCAGACTCGCACACTCTCTCACTCTCAGGCTCACACACACTCAGACTCGCACACACTCTCACACTCTCAGACTCACACACACTCACTCTCAGACTCGCACACTCTCTCACTCTCAGACTCACACACACACACTCTCACACTCTCAGGCTCACACACACTCAGACTCACACACACACACTCTCACACTCTCAGACTCACACACACTCACTCTCTCAGACTCACACACACTCACTCTCAGACTCGCACACTCTCTCACTCTCAGACTCACACACACTCACTCTCACACTCTCAGACTCACACACACTCAGACTCACACACACACACTCTCACACTCTCACACTCTCACACTCTCAGACTCACACACACTCACTCTCACACTCTCAGACTCACACACACTCACTCTCACACTCTCAGACTCACACACACTCAGACTCACACACACTCTCACACTCTCACACTCTCAGACTCTCAGACTCACACACACTCACTCTCAGACTCACACACACTCAGACTCACACACACACACTCTCACACTCAGACTCGCACACACTCACTCTCTCAGACTCGCACACACTCACTCTCTCTCTCAGACTCACACACACTCACCCTCTCAGACTCACACACACACTCTCACTCTCAGACTCGCACACTCTCACACTCTCAGACTCGCACACACTCACTCTCTCTCTCAGACTCACACACACTCACCCTCTCAGACTCACACACACACTCTCACTCTCAGACTCGCACACTCTCACACTCTCAGACTCGCACACACACTCAGCGCGGCGTTCAGGGGGGGGGGGGCAGTTGGATGATTGGGCGTGTTTACCTTCTCCCCACCTTCCCCGACATCCTCAACAAATCGTGGCCCTGCTCGGCGGTCGGTGGGGGGGTGTATGGGTGGGCTGCATAGACAACTAATCCCTGGTGGGCAGTGTGGAACCTGTTGTTCCTACCTGTGTAGAAGATCACTTGACTTGAGGTAGCCAGGCAGCCAGACAGGTAGCCAGCCCCCTTCACTATCGGCCCCTCCTCCTTGCTTAGGCCCCTCCCATTACCCCCCCCCCCTCAGGCCCCTCCCCTGACCCTCCTCCCTTAGGCCCCTCCCCGTACCCGGCAGTAGGTCTCCACCAATCAAAGAGCTGTTTGTGTTATTTATTTATGCACGACAGACAGACAGACAAAAAATCCCTGGTGGGCAGTGTGGAACATTGTTCCTACCTGTGCAATATATCTCTGCGCTCAGGACCAACTTTCCACAGTTTGCATCTCCGACGGAACATTTCCAATGAGACTGAGTGAGACAATGCGACCGAGCGCTCGGCTCGCAGTGCTACGGTTTGCGGAGTTCAACTCGTGTTCACCGGTCGACTCGGCCCATCGTCTCTCCGGTGGGTTGCTAAATCGAGAAGCACCTCATGTGAAGTCAAACCATTGTGGTGGTGGTGGTGGTTGGCGTTGTTGTGCGTGTCGACGGGGGCGGACTGGTCCCATTCCATACGAATGTGGAATTGGCCACGGCTGTCTGACCGGGGGAGAGTCGTGGCGGCTCCTTCGTTGGATTTGGCTATCGGGGAAACTGGGAGTGGCGCTTCGGGAATTGCGCGACTCCCCCCCCCCCCCTCCTGCGTCCCGAGCAGGGGATCAATCGCCCACAGTGGCGGCCAGATGTTCACTACCTCGCCTGGTATACTGGAGGTCGTCGTGGGTTCGCTCCCGACCCTGACGCCTGCTGCTGCCGCTGTATGTTTGGAGTTTACGTGCCTCTCACTCTCCCCGTGGCTGCTCGACATTTCCACGTGATCAGCCACCTTGTTGAGCTGTCATTTGTGGGCCAGGTTGCTTCTGAAAAAGAACTCCATAGCTCAGTCGGCCTTCCTCAAAGGGCAGCCGTGGTTGACGTCTCACAAAGCGGTTCCTATTTGAACCACCTCAGAGGGATCACGGGCTGAGTCGATCCCAGAATGAAAACTGGACTCAAAAAAGCATGCGATTGCGCAACGGCTGCTGAAGTCACAGTCGCAGCTGGGATGATACGTCGATGAGCTTGATCAGTCGACTGACAATGGTCAGCGCGATTACCAGCAGCACACGTGGTGAACAGGGGAGAGACCGTCTCTTTCCAACGAACGTCGTGTTCGCCGATTACTCGAGTCGCAGAGCCGTTAATATCCGTACACTGTCCAATGATGAGATGCTCCGTGCGTCACCTGTAGCGTGAGAGCAAGGGTTGGGGGGGGGGGTGCATCTTATAATCCGGCAGGTGTGCGTGTGTGCTGGGGAGCGGTCGTGTAGTGGTTAGCGCCATGCTGCGTTACGAACCCGGCGACCTCAGTTCTATTCCCGACCACGGCCACCATCAGTGGCGGTCATCTTAATCGGCCCTGGGCCTCCCCGGGGTCGACTCAGCCGTAAACGAGCACCTGGTGCGGTGTGTCAACGTCGCCACTCGGGAGACAAAGGCGGCCGGGCGTGGTGCTAGCACACCCACCTCGTGTGCCACAGTGCCGGCCTTCGTAGGTGGTCGCAAACAGCACTTGCCCCAAACGTGTGTTAAAGCTACACGGGGGGTCTTTGTTTTTGTTGCGTGTGTGTGACTCTATTGACACTTTCGGGCGCGTCCTACTTTCCGGCGTGCCATCATAATCCTGCGAATACGGTAACTAAATATTCGAATAGCTCAGATCTATTGTGTCCTCAGCAGTGTTAAGGGTTCATAAGCTTCCTTCATTGGCTGCTCGATGGAAGGGCACTTTGGCCGCTTCTTGTATTTCATCTTCCCAATGTAAATGAACACAGAAGAGAGTTCTCTGAGTGAACACCCGGTCCCACAACACCACGCGTACCAGGCGAGGTAGTTAACATCTCGCCACCGAGGCCACCCCAGAGGGATCCCACGAGTGGAGACCCCTTCCGCCGGCAGTGGCGGCGAGCGGGCAATTGCAGTGGCTGCGCCTTCACCTCCACCACTACGATGTCGTCCATCCCAACACAGGCCCTGCGTGCGTGCTGGAAGGCCACGCGTTTCATGGATTTTTACCGCCGCAAATGCTCCAAAGTAAACCCCCCGTGCTTAGTTTGACCGAAGCTGTGCCACCGCGTCCGATTGCGGCTGCAGCTGTCGATGTGAAAGCGCGAGTTCGTGGACACCTGCAGGTCGGAGACATCGTCTTGACTGTTGAAGTGGGCACGTGCAGGGCACTGTGGTCTGGACGGACGATCGGGGTGGAAGCCGAACGTGGGAACGCGCCCGAGAAAGCGCGTTCGCCGTGGTAGGCCGTAAGGTGAACTAGGAAAAAGTGGCTAGAAAATGATTTTCGTTCCCACATCTGGGAACTACTTTTTAAATCCTTTATATTAAGTTCGCTTGCTTGTTTACGACCGTGCAAATCTTTCGGTCGTTTTTTTACCCATTTCCCGTGATCCAATCGAGCTGACATTTTCCACACAGACTCGTTGAAAAAAAAATCCAAAATTTTACATTTTTTAGGACTAAAATATTATATTTAATTACCAATTGCTTAATGGTGCAATGCAATCATCTGACCCATAGGTGGCAGCCATCTCAAGCCAGAGGACGAGAGGACTATAGCCGCCACGCATATAAAGGATTTATAGTGAAAAACTTTGTTTTTACGGGTTATACTTTTTAAATTATTTTTTTCAAAGACCAAACCATTTTCGACTTTATGTTAAAAGTTCTCCGCAAAATACCCTGCAGTTTTTTTTCAAATCCATAAATGTACTTAATTGTGAAATGGAAAAAACGAAAATCTTATGCTGCTGGTTTTGTTTGTAACGTTATTTATATACATTTTAGCAACACAAAATATCTCTCAAACTGACACTTATACATGTACCTAGACACTTGAGACAGGTTTTGGTGCATTATATACTCAAGTGTGAATGTAGACCATGAAATATGGCACATTTGTAGAAAATATGCTTCAACTTCACGGATTGGCACTAAGCAAAATTAAACATAAACATTTTAAATTTAGCAAAACTGTGATGTTTTGTACATCAAAATTTTCAGTAGGTACCGTGTAATTACAGAAAGATACAAATATAAGCACACTTTGGCCCAAGTTGGCTGAAATGACTCGAAATGCTACACTGTCCCCTTGTTTTGGAATGCTGCCAAAAAAAATTACAATTCTACCACACATTCTTTACAGCTCAAAATCACCTTAAATTATAACAGCGCATATTTACTCATCGGTATCATCCCTATCACTATCAGAGCCATCATCCCATGTAGGTCTTTCTTCTGTTTCCTGTGAAACATTTGCACAATTTTGGCACCGACATAAATCAGTACAAGACAGTCTTGCAGACATACAGGAACATCTTCCAGTCTCACATTTGCTCTGCTTGCAACTGCAGTGGACTGCCTGCAACACACTTTCAGGGGCAGGATTTCTAGTCATCCAGGTCACTGTTAACTCACCATCCTCGAGGTGCCATCCATTGCCAACGGGTGAAGGGGCACACATTATACCTTTTCAAAGAATGTCTCATTATGGCTGCTTGGTAGTTTGCCCTTTTGCAGTGTTGGTACAGGGCGTCACTTGTAAGGGGCATGGATAGTTCTGGAAAAGCTGACGATGCCAGCACTGCCTAAAGGATATGACACAGTTCCCAAGGAGTAAGACAGAATTTCCCGCAGGTCAATTTTTCTACTTTGACCTATGACGAGTAATCTGGAGAATAGTTTCTTGTCGGCACGTAGAATCACTTCCTTGCCTGCTGCAGATTTCTTTTTTGTCTTTGCTTGGTCACTAAAGGTCTTCAGTTTTTGTGTTTTGATGGGAGCATAAATGTTAACTGATGGTGATAACAGTCTTTGGTCCATAAACTCTTTGACAGCATTTTCCCCCTTTTTCCGGAGCTGCGAGCAAATCCCACATGATTTCTTCAGCTGCTACTGTCCCAGAGCTAAGACACACAATGCCATCTTGGTGTGTGTCAAAAGGATTCAGCATGGAATCTAGGGTGGAAATTATTCTGGTCACAGCCCTTTCATCAGCATGAATTCGTGTGCTGTCAAGGTCTTTTCGTTTCCTTATATTGGGAGATTTACCTGCCATTGCCTCGCATTGTCTTGCTATGGCAGCCCTTTCATGTTGCGACAATATCCAGCGATATACTGCAGCCCGATTCTGTGTTAACCCTGTCCAACCACCCTTTGTCTTGGAATCTCTGTTGCATGTTTGCTCAATGGCCTGGTCACAAGCAATTGAGGCAAATCCATGGATACTTTGACGTTGGACAGTCCACTGGCCTTTAACACTGAGCTCACTGTGGCAAGAAGGATGTGTGAGGGGCAAATTGGTCATTTCCAGCCAGTAAGAAGATAAATACCTAGCATAATTTACACGATCGTACGCAAAAATCCATGCCATCATCAAGCGCACTGTTGACAGGTGAAGCTGCCAATCCGATTCTCGTGTTGCTCTCACAAATAGAAGGATTATCTGTACCATGTCGATGTATGAACTCCAGAAGGCAAACGTTGGGTTTTCTGCATTTCTTATTTGAAAACAAAGTCTTCATATTTCGAACACATTTTGTCAAATATCTCATTTGCACACAAAACAACCATTGTTCAGTCCGGGAATGCACATTTGATCTCGTTGATGGCATCCAGACACTCATATCTCTCCTCTTGTGGCAGAGAATCTAAGAAGGTGAGAAGTCTCATGCGTTGCAGACTCTCATACAGAAGTTTGTGTGCCCTCATGCTGCGGTTGTAATGATGACCACTGATCACTCCATTGATGGATCCTGGGGCAACAACTTTGGACTCAATGACTATGTCTTGCAGTCCTGCATCTCCAAACCTTTTTCCTAGAATGCTCAGGTAGGACATGCATGTGTGAAATTCACCTAGTCTAATCGCTTTACGCTGAGTAAAGTCATCATCTTTCCAGCGGATTTGCTGAGCTTTGGCATATATAGCTTTTTCAAAAACTAACACTATATGGTCCAGTTCTAGCTGATTATAAATTTGGACACTTCGCTTTAGAATTGTGTTTACTGTTGACATCTCTGTCGGTGAAGCCTCAATGATTGGAAGATAATACAGTGCTGACTTTTGCAGAGTGCCATCACCTTGAAGTAATGTATGTAAACCTGTCCAGCTTGGTATTGTGCATCTTTCAGCATCTATGGACTTTACAAAAACATATGCCAGTTCAGTTTGTACAGCAGACACCGTGTTCAATTTGTATGTGTCCGCCTGTAATGGGACACTTTCCTGATTAAACAAGTTATGTGGTCCTTGTCTATTAGACTGATGGTACTGTTCGACAGGGATGCTAGGGGGTACTTTCAATGAGGTTTTTCCCTTCTGTAGTGGTTGTCTGTTTGTTGTTGACACAGGTTCAACTACAGAACTTTGCAGCATAATCCCATTTGTGTGGTGGGTAGTTCTACGACCTGACAGTGTCTCCTCCGCAAAGTCAATATTGTCCCACACAAGTACTGTAGGAACCTTATTTGAGAATCCCTTTGGTATTTTGTCTCTGCCCTCTACTAGTTGAAGTTGGGCAAGGCTAGTGTCTAGACTGACAACTGTGTCCCATGCTGCACAATGTCCTAGTCTATTTAGAAGTGACACAAATTGTGATGAACCTGTTAAATGGCGAACCGTTAGACCAAGACACAATGATTTAGGGGTCTGCCTCCGACCCTTAGATGCAAGATACACAATGTCTTGACAGATACATATCACTTTTAGGTTCAAATCATCTGGAATATCAACATATGGGCCAGTGTTGGTTCCTCAGTTGCACCAATAATCCAGGAAATCAGATTGTACAGTTCAATTGGAACGACAGATTTTACCTCGCTCACATTTAGATCATCTGATGTGGGTGGCCACGGGCATTTCATACCGGGAGAGTCACACAGAAGCATCTTTAATAATAATGCCGCACTGTAAAGTGTCCTCGTGTCCTCTGCAGTATTGATGGAGGCCATTGAACTTGGTCTTTGTGGACCAGCTTTTGCACTAGCCCTGTTTTCACAGTCACTTTCGCTAGTTACCTCAGTTGACTCTTGTTTCTGTACCTGATGGATGAGGTAGCCTGTCTATCAGCTTATCTGCAGACAATGTCTCAACGAAAACCATCTCACTTATGTTGCGCTTCTTGGGGTAGTGAAACACCAGCTGGGGGAAATCACGGGCCAACCTCCTACTTTTGAAATGTGAAAATGTGAGGGAATTATTAATGAATATTTATTAATATAAAATATTGCGACCTCACTGTTCTTCTGAGGTCACAGTAACTGATGCACTAGACTTTGTCAAGAACCTGGTGTACTGTCTATAACAGGCCTTGTGGTATTGCACCTCCAGAGACACACAGTCTTTGTCTCGAATATGCACAAGCATGCTAGTGTCTTCCTTCATCTCAGCAGCTTTCAGCAAATTGTCTGTAAATAAGTAAATAAAACTAATTCAACTAATAAAAAACTGTTAAGAGTTAAACAATATTGAGTGTTCTGGCTGTAGCTGTATGCAAAACAATGCAATTCTGTCTCTGACTGTAAAATAAACATTACATAAATTATGTAATTGTAATTGAAAGTTAGCCATGGTACCCAGCATAAGGGAATAAAAGTTCAAACGTGTGTATGTGTGAGTTTTGTTTTTACCTACGTGCTGACGTTTCTGCCTGTGAAAGATGGTCCTTCTGGCGTTTGCCTCCCACATTAATGTACTTGTCCGTTTTCTTACAAATTATGCACAAGGCAGAAAGCACAGGACCAGCACAAGCTACTGGCAGGCCGGTCCTGGACCTAAGTTTTTTTGCGGGACAATCAACTGCAGCGATATAACGTTACTACCCGATGGCACAGACTGGCCTTGATCTTGAGCATCAGGACGCTGTGTGGCCTGTTTCTCGGCCGCATCCAAGCGCTTTTTGTCAATGAAACGCCTGTAGCAAGTGGAGTGAAACCCAGCGTCTTCGGGAACATTGTCAAACTCGATTTCTAGACAATGTTTGTATGTTTCTGCTATTCTCCGATTCTCACCTTGCAAAAAAGCCACCGTTTGACGCAGTTTCTGAATGTATCCCACTGTGTCCGTGTAAAATCCTTTGTTTCTTCTTTCTTTATGGATGTGAGATGCATGTAGCATTGTTTAAAATACTTTTTACGGACTTTTGAAGGAGGTCTGGCCGTAATTTCCTCCTCTTCACTACTCGACATTGACAACAAGGGCGCAGACATCTTGGACTAATGTTTACCTCTCGTCCCAAAAAGCAGCCACCTTATTGGTCTAGCGGGAAGCACGTGACGCAAAGCTTCATCACTGACGATCAAAATATTATTACGCGAGGAAAGAAATATTGCCGACTTTAAACAACAATAAAAAATAAACTGCAGGATTAGACATGGAGAACTTTTATTTTCACTGCCAACAGCAATAGATCTTTTTTATTAGAATGAAAAGAATTTAGTGCCCCATATATGGGAACAGGATTAAACGTAAAACGTCTTCACCTTACGGCCTATAGATCGATTCCAACGCGATCGAACGTCTGTCCCTGTGCCTCCGTCGTTCATGCAGGGGGCGCGTAGGTTTGCAGCGCCCCCTGCATGAAAGCGACGGAAAGTGCAGCGTTCATCACAGAGAGATAAAGTTGTGCGCTTATATAAGAGTATGTTCACGTGACTATCATTCAGCTTTTTTATGGATAGCAATGTATCTGTCACATAGTGGCTTACAAGTCGTTACTATATGCGCAAATCTGGTGAAATAACTCATCCACTGCTGAATGGGTGGAGTAGGCCTCCCCCAAAGCTGTGGCCGTCTTCTCACAAATCTGTAGACTTCCTTCCGGCGCGCGATCCGCTTCCATCGCTCCATCTCCCCATTGGTGGTCGCCTCTCGTATCGTCGCAAATGATTTTAAACTAATTTGATTACGACTGCTTTGCGTGTTTCGTTTATTGTCCTTCCCCCTCCCCCGTCCCCGCACCTCCGATTAGCCACGGTTGGCTATGTACGGCGCGAAAGAAGTTCAACATACACACAGGGCACTCGGTGCTTTCCAACAGGTCCATATGGCGCGTGTTACAAGACGCGTAATGCCACACAAACGCGTAATGCCACACGCCTGGTGCATATTGTTTTGGCCACACGTGGTGTGCAAGTCTGCAGATAATCCGTTAACACCGCGGCAGGTAAAATCCACGCGAATTATAAAGACTCTGGAAGATTATAGAGGAAGGCGGTGCTTACTTTCAGCTGGAGCAATCCGGAACGCTGTTCAGACGAGATGTTAACCGGCTCACCTGGTATACAGGAGGTCGTGGGTTCGATCCCGACCCTGAGCCATGTATATTTGGAGTCTTCATGTTCTCCCCGCGGTCGCTTGGATTTTTCACCGGGTCCTTCGGTTTTACCCTCCACATTTTGCAAAGCGTGCGTCTGAGAGTGTTTGGCTACTATACATTTACACGTGATAAGTCACTTTGTTGAGCTATCATTTGTGTGAGAAAGTTCGCTTCTTTTTATAAAAAAAAAGGTATATATAGTTCTGTGGGCCTTACCTGGTAAAAAAAATTGCTTAAATAATAAAAAATTGTTCCTATATGCGCATGTATACTAACACTGCCTGCGCCTTTTGCGCGGGACATAGCGACACCACACGCCCCAAAGGATTCGGCGTCAAGTGCGATGACGTCAGCACGGCGTTGGCCAGCCCTTTGTGACGTCGCCGCCGCGTCGTAGCCACGCTCGTGGCTTCACGGGACGATGGCGCCACGCGGAAAGGGGTTTCGATGTTAATCGGACAGGAGAAACCGAAGCTTCGGTGAGAATTCTACCAATAAAGCGCGTGTCACTTTTGCGGACGATGTTAGCTCTATTTTTACTTCTATTGGGCGATGTTTTTTTAATTAAATTGTTTTTTTTACTTCTGGGGCAAAATGTTGTGCATTTGGCAAAGGCGCCAATTTTGCGGGAATGTCCTAGCCAAGAAAAGCGTTTGTGGTGTCGAGTTTGTTTTCTCTTCGACGAACCGTGGGCGAGATACGGAGCGTGACGGACACTTGCGCATTACGTCCATAAGCGTGCACGCGATTCAACTAATGCCTGAGGGTTTTTTTTCCATGGACTACGATGGGTGAAGGATGATAATAGATGATGATGATGATGAAAAAATTAACATGATCCTGAGCGTGGAAATACCCAGCTCTAGTCAATAAAACATCTTTTGTTTTCTTGGGGAGAATATACCGAACAAAATAAATACGCAAACAATACACCTTGGAGTTTATATATATGTGTATAGGGTTCCGGAGACACTTGTAGATGTACTTCTTTATTACAATACAGTACTCCAACTCTCCAACAGTCCTGATACTCTGTTACAGCCTAGATACACAGCCTAGCTACACAGCCTAGATACTCTACTCTGGCTACGCTCCGGAACTCGCCCTCACAAGGTCGTAGAGTCGGGAGTTCCAGAGTCCCAGCGCTGGCTCTCACAGCATCCCAGGGTCTTCAGATGGCTGGTCGTGGGTCCTGGGTCTTGAGTTACAACTGGGCCCTGATCGTCCAGGGAGCTCTCCTTTTATGCCTGGTCTAACGAGGGGTGGGGTCGTGTGTGCCACCAGACATCCCACAGAGCACACACAGCCCCCCCCCCCCGTTGGCGGCGCCAAAAAGGCTTAAGCGCCTGGGAACCCAACGCCTGGCGCCCAGAGGCTTAAGCGTCTGGACCCCTGGAAACCCAGCGCCTGGCGCCCAGAGGCTTAAGCGTCTGGACCCACCTGGGAACCCAGAGCCCCCAGCAGCCCCTCCCTTCTTATGTCACTACATATGTGTCCCGCCATACGCATTCAATCAGCCCGCACGTCCGGGTCCATTGTTTGCTTGCATTAAACTAATGCTGCTGAAATTATGCAGTTCCAGAAAGAAAGAAAGAACGCAGCGTGGCTGATCGGATGTATCCGTAAATTATATTTTTTTAGTGAAGGCATTCTCTACAGAATGTGGTCTAGATGTCTCGTGACCCCCCCCCCCCTAAAAAGAATTAGCTGACCCCTAACATTGCCCCCCTCCCATTGGAAATAAAAAAAATCAATGAAACCTTACCTTAAAATAAATACGTTGAAGAGAATTAAATCTGAGGTCGGTCACACGACATGTGGACCACGTGTGTGGTCCTTGTGAAACAGCTCTGTGGTGGTGCAGCGAGCTGCGGCTTTTGCTCGCCGCACATCTGTGATCGTGTAATTGATGTAATCTTTCATTATTTTTTTGTACCAATACCCAATTGACTTGTGGTGGTGGTGGTGATGCTGATGGTGGTGATGGTGGTGATGATGGTGGTCCCCTTCTTCTCGTCTCGTGCCGAACCACAATCACGTGCATCAGCAGCAGCAGCAGCAACATCATCGTCAGCAGCATCATCAGCAGCAGCAGCATCATCATCAGCATCAGCAACATCATCATCATCAGCAAGATTATCAGCAGCAGCAGCAGCAGCATCATCGTCAGCAGCAGCAGCATCATCATCAGCATCAGCAACATCATCATCATCAGCAAGATTATCAGCAGCAGCAGCAGCATCATCGTCAGCAGCAGCAGCATCATCAGCAGCATCATCATCAGCAGCAACATCATCATCAGCAGCATCATCATCATCAGCAGCAGCAACATTATCATCATCATCATCCGCAGCAGCAGCGGCTCTCCATGGGGGGAGGTGCGGGGCCCGGGGCAAACCCCACACCGTCTGCCCCCCCCCCCCCCCCAGACGCCTTCAAAATAAACCGCGAGTATTACATCTGACACCGTGACGTCGAAGCGTGCCCCACGCCCCCCAAAGTGCGGGGCCTGGGGCGGGCGACCCCCCTCCCCCCTAAACATCTTGAAAGTTTTTCCTCACTAAACCAATTACAGTCACTGGTTTGGACCTGTTAGCCACGCCCCGTCACCCCCTCCCCCCCCACACATCTCATCCCCAGCCCCCACCTCACCCCCCACACCCCCCAGACCTGTTAGCCACGCCCCGTCACCCCCTCCCCCCCCCACACATCTCATCCCCAGCCCCCACCTCACCCCCCACACCCCCCACACCTGTTAGCCCACGCCCTGTCACCCCCCCCCCCCACACATCTCATCCCCAGCCCCCACCTCACCCCCCGGGGTATAAATAGCGAGACCCGGGCACGACCCAGCCCTGCAGCATCTCCTTCAGGAGGCAGAAGTGTTGAGAGCGGCGATCATCGCACAGCGGGAAGGAGGAGGAGGAGAATTCGATGGTGATGGTGGTGATGGTGGTGATGGCGCCTTGGGGATTGTTGTTCCCATTCGGCATCTGCGTCGCCTGTTCTCTCAGTCTCGCCGCCTGTGCCGACAGCACCGCGGCCACAGGTGAGAGGGAGGCGGGGAGGGTGGACGAGAGGCGGGAGGGGTGCGGGTTGACGCGTCACGCGAGGGGAGGGGAGGAAGGGCTCGTGGACGCAGCTGTGAGAGCCCTTTGTGCGCGAGGAGGTGACCATCGGCACAATGTGAGTTCTCCTCTGCCGTGAGAGTGGGCTGCGTTTGATATCAGTGTAACACCAAGGCCGTCATTATAATATAGATTGGGGGGGGGGGACACATCCCCCCCCCCCCCAATATATTGCTATAAAAAAATGAAAACAACAATTTGCTAAACCTTGGCCACAATATCTGGACTTGTCTTCATATAAATGAATGCATAGATTTCTGTTCATATGATTGTGGTTGTGGTTGTACTTTTTTAATCCCTAATCTCTGCCATTACATACAATGAAACAAGAAATGTTAAAAAAGTATGAACAGAGCAATGTCATACAAAACACTATTAGACATTGTCAAAAAAACAATAAAAGTCCATCCCATTGGTGATTTTTTTTTATTTTAGGCAGGAAATTTGTTTACAAATTTAGATTTTTTTTTTTTCTGGGTTGGGACCCCCTGGAAGATTTGGTCCCCCCCCCCAAATGTTGACTCCATAGCTCCGGTCTTGGTGTAGTAAAACAATGTTTTGTTCCTGGGTAGTAAGTGTTATTTTCTAATTGCTTATGCCTCAAAAGTACAGACAATGTCTATTATTCCTCACAAACTTTGCTTTTGTGACCAGGACAGTGATATTTTGAAACTTACCTATTTTCAATGAGAAAACGTGGTGTGCATTTGTGTCATTCCTTCAAATAAAGTCCTGGTCACAGAAGCAAAGTTTGTGGGAATAGCCATTTTCTATACGTCTGAGGCATAAGCAATTAGAACCTACCATTACAATTATAGACTGATCATTTCTTTGTCAGTGGGCAAATGTACAAAATCAGCAGGGGATCAAATACGCTTTCCCCTCACTGTACCTTCGTCTTGGAGAAATCAATTCCACGTGTGAGCCCACAGCGTTAAAACAATGATCAGCCACGGCTGAGGTGTTGGTCCTATCGTGTTTCAGATCCGCCTTGTGTTCGCGAACACGGTCCGAGACATGTCGCTCAGTTTCCCCACTGTAACTACTGCTGCAGACACAGCTTGGTTTGTAAACGCCGGGGTATTGCATGTCAGGGATCACATCCTTCACAGATGGGATCAGATCACGAATTGTATGTACTGTGGTGAATGGGACCTGGATCTTGTGTTTGTATGATGAATCACAACAAACATTGCACACAACGTAGATTAATCACAGGCTGTCCTCCTGGGGCCCTGCTGCTCCCATTTCCTCTCCGACTTCTCCAACCTCTTCTCTCCTCATCGATGCCCAAACTCTGCATTCTGACCCTAACGCCAACTGGCCAATTCTACCCAACTGCCTCCCCCTTATCCAATTCACCGCGCGAAGGGTCATTTCTTTCGCCGTCTCAAAAGGCATCGGATTAAAGTCTCGAGCTGGAGAGAAAGAAGCTGCTCGCTCCCCGCGTCGTGTGGTTGGCGCGCGGCCGACACCGCGTCCAAACGGGTGGACAAAAGTGCCGCGATTCCGCTGGGCGTGGAGCTCGTGGTGTCAGTGTGGTGTCAGCGTGGTGTCAGCGTGGTGTCAGTATGGTGTCAAAGTCGGCCACCCCGCTCCCATCGCAGCAGCGCCGCGAATCCGCTGTGACGAGCGAGCGAGCGCAAATTGGCTCCCTCGGTGTGCGCACTTTCAGTTCGCACGTTGCCACACGAAGGCGTGGCGTTTTTTACGGGTAGGAACAACAGGTTCCACACTGCCCACCAGGGATTATTTGTCTGTCTGTCGTGCACACATTTGTCTGTCTGTGGTGCACGAATGCGCTGTCCAACCAAGTTCCTACTTGCCCACTCCGAAGGAACGTGTTTGTTTGTTTCGTTTGATACGCGTGTGCGTGGTGTGTCAAGCTAAACGGGGGGGGGGGGGGGGGGGGTGTGGGTTTGGGGTCTTTATTATTCATGGTGGGGCACGGTCGCGGAGTGATTAGCGCCCTGCGCTACGAACCCGGCGACACGGGTTCAAATTCCTGCTCGCGGCCAACACCGGTGCCAAAATTGTCTGCGCCTCCCCTCGGTTTACTAGGCTTCAGATGAGTACACGGTGGGATGTGTAAACATCGCCGCTCGGGAGACAAAGGCGGCCGGGTGGTGCTAGCTACCCATCCCCTCGTTTGCCGTGCTGGCCTTCATAGGTGCCCACTACCGCCAACAGTCTATTAAGGCTATACTAGGGGGGGGGGGGAAGAGGTCTTTGTTGTGACGCGGTTTAAGGGCATATGCGAACGTGACGTGCATCATGTCACGTGGGATATGTCATTGTGTCACCTGATGCGGCTTCGTGTGTGGTGTTTTGTGTTGTTGTGCCACTACGTGTACGTGTGCACGCACGTGTGCGCTTGGTGATCGTTAACAGCACTTGCCCCAACAAATCTGTGAAGGCTATACCGGGGGGGGTCTCTGTATTTGTGTGCCGGCTGGAGTTGTTGTTACCAGTGGTTATCGGCACTGCGCTACTACCTCTGGCGACCTGAGTTTGGTTCCTGCTTACGAATATCTGAAGCCGCCCTAGGCTTCCCCTAGGTCAACTCCGCCGTAAATTAGTATCTGGTGAGGTGTGCAAACATCGGCACTGGGAGACGAAGACAGCCGAACATCGCTGCTGGCTACACCTTCGCACTCGTGCGCTGTGCTGGCCTTAAGTGCTCGAGAACGTCACTTGCCCTAACATCCTGTATAGCTATATGGGGATCTTTGTCTTTATTTGCGTGGTGGTGGAGATGGTGGTCAGTTTAACATGTAGGCTTTCGTGAGCAGTATTATTCGTAATAAAGGCTTTTGAGTTGGATCGAGTAAGGATAAATGCGTCGCGATCCTCCACCACCCGATACATCGATGAATGATAGGTCTGGTTGGACTTAACCCATCGCTTCAGCTGTCGAACTCGAGATATCGAACCGGTGACCTGGATTTCAAGTGGAGTATGCATATACGTGAAAATGTTTCCACTTTCCTCTGTCTGACCACATGACGAAACTGCAGTGGACACCTACATGGATTGTGCTGATGATGATGATACTCAACATCTTGCCACGGCAGAATCCCTGTACGTTATACACACGTTGTTATATAACAGACATTTTTAAGTGATTTTTTTTTTGTCCCACAGCTCCTGTCCAGCCAAAGAACCTGACGGCAGAAGCGGTGTCCGACTCGAGCATTCTGTTGCGCTGGACTCCTCCGCACCACGGCGCCGTCGCCAACTACGAGCTGAGCATCCGCCACGGGGGGGACAACGACGAGGAGGAGGAGGAGGTGTGGGTCGTTCCATCGGCCACACTCACAGGGGGAGTCCAATCGTCGAGACACCCCCGTTCATTAGATGCACCTTGAAGGGTGCTGTCGTTGTAGAGACGCGTGAACTATTCCATCGTACACATTCGCAGGGGTACTATTGCAGTGGGTAAATCATTTGACGAGAACTTCTTCTTGTTGTGAGGCAACACGATATTATTGATTCACAATCTGGGTGCAGATCCCTGACACGAAGGGGTAACGGCCCCTTCCACCCGATACCCAAGGAGGTGAACGGCCTCCGCCTAACACTGGGACCACCCTGCACGTCTTTGTATCCCTCCCGGCTCGGGGGCTCTCGGCGTACGAGTCCTGACCTCTGGTCCGCTCGGACCCGGCCCTTAGAAGGACATCGTGAGAGGGGAGCCCCAGGGTCTCACCACTGGCCACGCTCCACTCGGCTCTGGCCCTGAGAAGGGCAGCGGAGCCTGGGGTCAAGGCTCCTATTCCAGCCCCGTCTTCGCACCAGAATGACGACCGAGCCGGACCTTTGAGAGGTCCGGCTTGTATACTGCTCCGTGGCTTGCTCCGCCCTAGCCACGCCTCCCTTATAGAACTTTCTGGAAGGTGACATCATCCCCCGGTCCCCCCTCCCGGGGTCCCCTTCCCAGGGATTGTCGTTGGCCCCTTGGGGCCAGAGTCGTTAACTCCCTGGCGTGGTGGCGCTTCTGCCCCCTGTTGGCGAGAAGGGGGAGCTACTCGTTAACAGAATGGGGAGTGCCAATCAACACATTGTCCTGCTGCGGAGGGAGCTGCTAGGAACACGGGTTGCTCGGTCAATGGCCTGCAGGGTCAACGGCGGCGTGGTGTATTCCGCAAATATGGCCGACTGAGGGCGGGCACAAGCCGGCGTGAGTAGGTGAAACGTTGAGTTTTTCAAGGGCACCACGGGGTGACCAGCCCCTCCCCACGCAGCCCCACCCCTCCCACCCCCCACCCAGCCCCTCCCCACCGTCCCCTCTCAACCCAGCCCCACCCCTCCCATATTTGGATGCACGACGGACGGACGGACACAATAATCCCCTGTGGGCTGGTGTAACCAGGTGGGTCCTACCAGTAATACCTCTACACTATTGTAGGGGTGTTAGAGAGAGAGCCCGTTATGCATGGCAGCTTATGGCAAACAAACACAGTGGGCGGGGCTACGTGAGTGCACGGGGAGGTGCTCTCTACGACGTCCGCGCCAGGCACCCTGGGGGGCTGATTCGGAGTTATGATCCCCCGGGGCCCCACCCCTCAGCGGGGGGTTGGGTATAAAAGGGGATGTATCGGAGGGCTCGGCAGTTATGTTAAGCTAACCAGGGAAGACTGAAGACGTCTTAGCTAGAGCCCTGGACTCCCCTGGTTCGCCGTCCTTTTCAGGGCCGAACAGGACCGAGCCAGCGGCATGGTCCCGAGATCCAGAGCCGGTGCTCTTGTCAGAGCTGGTCTGGGACTCAGGGTACCGGGCCCGACTTACCAGTGTCGGGCCAGATAGCCTCCCCTAGCCCGTTAGAGGAGGACTAGGAGGCAGGCTAGAAGTAGCTAGCATGTGTATCCCCAGCTAGCCGGGTGAGGGGGCCGACACCCCCTCTAGTGTTGTATGCCACAACCGTGCTGTGTATAATAAACCCGTGTGCCTCCAACTCCGGCGTCCAAGAGTCGTGAACTCTACTACACTATCATCACAGAGATCCATGGACTGTTCCATGAGTAACTTACAAGGTCTTGCCATCATCGAGATTCGTGGACCATTCCATGAGGCGCGATCAATAATCATTGTGAGTTACACTCGTATGAAACGAAAAAAGTATTATTTGACCAGGTAAGGCTTAATGAGCTATATCGCTTTTTTCCAGAAGCCCCTTGTCCACAAATGATAACTCAACAAAGTGGCTTATCGCGTGGAAATTTACAGCAGCCGAACACCCTAAACGCGTGACGCTGATTCTAAATGTGGAAGGGAAAAACCGGAGGACCCGGAGAAAAATCCACGCGGCTACAGGGAGAGAGACACGCAAACTCCAAATATACAGACGTCAAGGTCGAGATCGAACCCACGACCTCCTTGTATAGCAGGCGAGGTAGTTAACATCTCGCCACCGTGGCACCGATATGCTGTGCTTATCGGGGTCAACTCGCCCTCACTCTGAGACATAGGCACTACACTCGCCACGATCTTTAAAAAAAGGAATTGTTATTCTATGGTTATTTCGGTAAAGCAGTGTGGGTGTGTGGAGCGAGGTGCAATGCTTTGATTGGTGTAGACCTACTGCTGGTTTTAAAGCTTTCTCCCACATTAACATTAGCTGCCCCGCCCACCTCTAAACATTTATAAACAGGTTGCCCTCAGAGGCTAACCTCTCCATTCCTGATGACGACCGCTTGTGGTGCGATGGAAACGTGATTATTTTTTATTCGCTTTATTTTCATTATTTTATCGTTATTTTGTCTATCTACGTCACTTTACCGAAAGAACCATAGAATATGAATCCCTGCAGTCGCGAAAGTTTTAAGTCGAAAAGGAATTGATTCTTAAACTAAATCAGGATCCCGAATTGCAATATTGCATCAAAGTGCGCTGATTTAATGAAAGTTCATGTTCAAATTATTGAACTGCCATTTGCCAAACTTATTGAATTCCTGGTGAAAGCTCAAATTACAAATTTGAAAACTAAGTATAAATGAAATGAAAATGTCACGTTCCTTAATGTTTTTGTTTCTCTGGCTCTCCCGTGCAATAGTAGGCATCCGGTTAAATGATACATTGATCAATCCCGCTATTCTCTATAATTCCCACCGGACTTAGGATAGTGGATCAGTCGGTGCATATGTTTGTCTAAATCATGGCAAATGTAGTAATATGCATGAAAATGAGATTTTTTTTTTCTTTCCGAGTGAACAAAATAATGACGATTTCAATTCACCCCGTTTGACCCTTCAGGCATTGCTCAAATGAACGCCACTTTGTGAAGAGCCTCCAGTGTTAGTCCTTTGTGTGGACCCATCCCCATTCGTGGGAATGTGTAATTTCAATTAAACCAATGACTCGCGCTACAGAAAGTCATTTATCACCAATCGTTACTCGTTTGAGAGTAAAATCAAGTTTGGGTTTCATTGATGAATGAGGTCCCAAAAGGAGTCCATAGACGGTGGCCTGGACAAGATGACGATGACTTTGGGGCAGAGGGGAGGGGGACGATGGTGTTGACGACGACTATCGTCACATTTTAGTTTTTAATGTTTGATCGCAAGAGGTAATGTCAAAAATCCCGTCTGTCGAACCAACGCCTCCGTACACCCGACGTCCAGAAACAACCCGTGTCATCCAGGTGGACGGCGACCCGCGACTGTGAGCTGCGATATAAAATTAGCAATTGCCACGTGCCCTCGGGGTGTGCGCAATCATCCCAATACCCCCCCACCTACCCTGCCCTCTTGTGAACGAGTCTTGCGATTTGGTGAAGCTCTGATGTGAAAATTGAGGGCTCCGTTATTATCAAATATTTTTACACGGGAGGCCACATTCAAAACCCAAGTGCAATTAAGTGAAGACAATAGTGATAATGATGATGATAACAATGATGATTATGATAACGGCAATGGTGATGATAAAGGATGTTTGTATGTGAACTCTGTTCGCTAATCAGACAACCGATCGTGATGCGGACAATGATGCCG
>WFAB01002876.1:0-25031 GCA_018977245.1 Lethenteron camtschaticum | reverse complement strand
ACGATGGCGACGATGGCGACGATGGCGACGATGGCGACGGCGGTGACGATGGTGACGATGGTGACGATGGTGACGATGGTGACGATGGTGACGATGGCGACGATGGTGACGATGGCGACGATGGCGACGATGGTGACGATGGTGACGATGGTGACGATGGCGACGATGGCGACGATGGTGACGATGGCGACGATGGTGACGATGGGTGACGATGTGACGATGGTGACGATGGGTGACGATGGTGACGATGGGACGATGGTGACGATGGTGACGATGGTGACGATGGCGACGATGGCGACGATGGCGACGTGGCGACGGCGGTGACGATGGTGACGATGGTGACGATGGTGACGATGGTGACGATGGCGACGATGGCGACGATGGTGACGATGGTGACGATGGCGACGATGGTGACGATGGCGACGATGGTGACGATGGTGACGATGGTGACGATGGTGACGATGGTGACGATGGTGACGATGGTGACGATGGTGACGTGGTGACGGTGGTGACGATGGTGACGATGGTGACGATGGTGACGATGGTGACGATGGTGACGATGGCGACGTGGCGACGATGGTGACGATGGTGACGGCGGTGACGATGGTGACGATGGTGACGATGGTGACGATGGTGACGATGGTGACGATGGTGACGGTGGTGACGGTGTGACGATGGTGACGATGGCGACGATGGTGACGATGGTGACGATGGTGACGTGGTGACGATGGTGACGATGGTGACGATGGTGACGATGGCGACGATGGCGACGATGGCGACGATGGTGACGATGGTGACGATGGTGACGATGGTGACGATGGTGACGATGGCGACGATGGCGACATGGAGGATGGTGACCGATGGTTGACGATGGTGACGGCGGTGACGATGGCGACGGATGGCGACGATGGCGACGATGGCGACGATGGTGGCGATGGTGACGATGGTGACGATGGTGACGATGGTGACGATGGTGACGACGGTGACGACGGTGACGATGGTGACGATGGCGACGATGGTGACGATGGTGACGATGGTGACGATGGTGACGATGGTGACGATGGTGACGATGGTGGCGATGGTGACGATGGTGACGATGGCGACGGCGGTGACGATGGTGACGATGGTGACGATGGTGACGATGGTGACGATGGTGAACGATGGTGACGATGGTGGCGATGGCGACGATGGCGACGATGGCGACGGCGGTGACGATGGTGGACGATGGTGACGATGGTGACGATGGTGACGATGGTGACGATGGTGGCGATGGTGACGATGGTGACGATGGGTGACGATGGTGAGATGGTGACGATGGCGACGATGGGTGACGATGGCGACGATGGCGACGATGGTGACGGGATGGTGACGATGGTGACGATGGTGACGGACATGGTGACGACGGTGACGATGGTGACGATGGTTGGCGATGGTGACGATGGCGACGATGGTGACGATGGTGACGATGGTGAGACGGCGGCGATGGTGGACGACGGTGACGGCATGGCGACGATGGTGACGACGGCGGCGATGGTGACGATGGTGACGATGGCGACGATGGTGACGATGGTGACGATGGCGACGATGGTGACGATGTGACGATGGCGACGATGGTGACGATGGCGACGATGGTGACGATGGTGACGATGGTGACGATGGCGACGATGGTGACGATGGTGACGATGGCGACGATGGTGACGATGGCGACGATGGGTGACGATGGTGACGATGGTGACGATGGCGACGATGGTGACGATGGTGACGATGGCGACGATGGTGACGATGGCGACGATGGTGACGATGGTGACGGGCGGTGACGATGGTGACGATGGCGACGATGGCGACGATGGTGATGATGGCGACGATGGTGACGATGGTGACGATGGTGACGATGGTGACGACGGTGACGATGGTGACGATGGTGACGATGGCGACGAATGGCGACGATGGTGACGGTGGTGACGATGGTGACGATGGCGACGATGGTGACGATGGTGACGATGGCGACGATGGCGACGATGGCGACGATGGCGACGATGGCGACGATGGTGACGATGGCGACGATGGTGACGATGGTGACGATGGTGACGATGGTGACGATGGCGACGATGGTGACGATGGTGACGATGGTGACGATGGTGGCGATGGTGACGATGGTGACGATGGCGACGATGGCGGCGATGGTGACGATGGTGACGATGGTGGCGATGGTGACGATGGTGACGATGGTGACGATGGTGACGATGGCGACGATGGTGACGATGGCGACGATGGCGACGATGGTGACGATGGTGACGATGGTGACGATGGCGACGGTGGTGACGATGGCGACGATGGCGACGATGGTGACGGCGGTGACGATGGTGACGATGGTGACGGATGGTGACGATGGTGACGGTGGTGACGATGGCGACGATGGCGACGATGGCGACGATGGTGACGATGGTGACGATGGTGACGATGGTGACGATGGTGACGGTGGTGACGATGGCGACGATGGCGACGATGGTGACGATGGTGACGATGGTGACGATGGCGACGATGCGACGATGGCGACGATGGCGACGATGGTGACGATGGTGACGATGGTGACGATGGTGACGGCGGTGACGATGGCGACGATGGTGACGATGGCGACGATGGTGACGATGGTGACGATGGTGACGATGGTGACGATGGCGGCGATGGCGACGATGGTGACGATGGTGACGATGGTGAGATGGCGACGATGGTGACGATGGTGACGATGGTGACGATGGCGCGATGGTGACGATGGTGACGGCGGTGACGATGGTGACGATGGTGACGATGGTGACGATGGTGACGATGGCGGCGATGGTGACGATGGTGACGGCGGTGACGATGGTGACGATGGTGACGATGGTGACGACGGTGACGATGGTGACGATGGCGGCGATGGTGACGATGGTGACGGCGGTGACGATGGTGACGATGGGCGACGATGGTGACGATGGTGACGATGGTGACGATGGTGACGATGGCGACGATGGTGACGATGGCGACGATGGCGACGATGGTGACGATGGTGACGATGGTGACGATGGTGACGATGGTGACGATGGTGACGATGGTGACGATGGCGACGATGGCGACGATGGTGACGATGGTGACGATGGTGACGATGGCGACGATGGTGACGATGGTGACGGCGGTGACGATGGTGACGGCGGTGACGATGGTGACGATGGTGACGATGGTGACGATGGCGGCGATGGTGACGATGGTGACGATGGTGACGATGGTGACGGCGGTGACGATGGTGACGATGGTGACGATGGTGACGATGGTGACGATGGTGACGATGGCGGCGATGGTGACGATGGTGACGATGGCGACGATGGTGACGATGGTGACGATGGTGACGATGGCGGCGATGGCGACGATGGCGACGATGGCGACGATGGCGGCGATGGCGGCGATGGCGACGATGGTGACGATGGTGACGATGGCGGCGATGGCGACGATGGCGGCGATGGCGGCGATGGCGGCGATGGCGACGATGGTGACGATGGCGGCGATGGCGGCGATGGCGACGATGGTGACGATGGTGACGATGGCGGCGATGGCGGCGATGGCGACGATGGTGACGATGGTGACGATGGCGACGATGGCGACGATGGCGACGATGGTGACGATGGTGACGATGGCGACGATGGTGACGATCGTGACGATGGCGGCGATGGTGACGATGGTGACGATGGTGACGATGGCGACGATGGCGACGATGGTGACGATGGTGACGATGGTGACGATGGCGACGATGGCGACGATGGCGACGATGGTGACGATGGTGACGATGGTGGCGATGGTGACGATGGTGGCGATGGCGACGATGGTGGCGATGGCGACGATGGTGACGATGGTGACGATGGTGACGATGGTGACGATGGTGACGATGGTGACGATGGCGGCGATGGCGACGATGGCGACGATGGCGACGATGGTGGCGATGGTGACGATGGTGACGATGGTGACGATGGTGACGATGGTGACGATGGTGACGATGGTGACGATGGTGACGATGGTGACGATGGCGGCGATGGCGACGATGGCGACGATGGCGACGATGGTGGCGATGGTGACGATGGTGACGATGGTGACGATGGTGACGATGGTGACGATGGTGACGATGGTGACGATGGTGACGATGGTGGCGATGGTGACGATGGTGACGATGGTGGCGATGGTGACGATGGTGACGATGGTGACGATGGCGACGATGGCGACGATGGCGACGATGGCGACGATGGTGACGATGGTGACGATGGTGACGATGGCGACGATGGCGACGATGGTGACGATGGTGACGATGGTGACGATGGCGGCGATGCGACGATGGCGACGATGGCGGCGATGGCGACGATGGCGACGATGGCGACGATGGCGACGATGGCGACGATGGTGACGATGGTGACGATGGCGACGATGGTGACGATGGTGACGATGGTGACGGCGGTGACGATGGCGATGATGGCGACGATGGCGACGATGGTGACGATGGCGGCGATGGTGACGATGGCGACGATGGCGACGATGGCGACGATGGTGACGATGGCGACGATGGCGACGATGGTGACGATGGTGACGATGGCGACGATGGCGACGATGGTGACGATGGTGACGATGGCGATGATGGCGACGATGGTGACGATGGTGACGATGGCGACGATGGTGACGATGGTGACGATGGTGACGATGGCGACGATGGCGACGATGGCGACGATGGTGGCGATGGTGACGATGGTGACGATGGTGACGATGGTGACGATGGCGACGATGGCGACGATGGCGACGATGGTGACGATGGTGACGATGGTGGCGATGGCGACGATGGTGACGATGGTGACGATGTCACTCACCTCGGGGTCCATCTTCAAGTTGATCCACTCGTCCAGCTTCAGAACGGACGTGCTCACCCACGGCTCCACCTCCACCTCCTCCACCTCCTCCACCTCCTCCACCTCCACCTCCTCCACCTCCTCCACCTCGCGCTCGCGGCTCTCGCAGGGAATCCCCTCCACTGCACACACGCACACAAAGACAAAGACCCCCCGTGTAGCCTCAACAGACTGTAGGGCAAGTGCTGTTAGCGAGCACACACTCTCAGACTCACTCTCAGACTCACACTCACTCACTCTCACACTCTCAGACTCACATACACACACACATGTACACACACACACGAATACACATACACACGTACACACACACACACGTACACACACACACACGTACACACACATACACATACAAAGACAAAGATCCCCCGTGTAGCCTCAACAGACTGTAGGGGCAAGTGCTGTTAGCGAGTAGCACCTATGAAGGCCGGCACGGCACACGAGGGGTGGGTGGCCAGCACCACGCCCGGCCGCCTTTGTCTCCCCAGTGGCGATGTTTACTACACACCGCACCAGGTACTCGTTTGAGGCTGAGTCTCTGTGTGTGTCTCTGTGTGTGTCTCTCTGTGTGTCTCTGTGTGTCTCTGTGTGTGTCTCTCTGTGTGTCTCTCTGTGTGTCTCTGTGTGTGTCTCTCTCTCTCTCTGTGTGTGTCTCTCTGTGTGTCTCTGTGTGTGTCTCTGTGTGTGTCTCTGTCTGCGTGTCTCTCTCTGCTTGAACGACACGTGGCACCCTTCAACTTGTCCGCGACTCTAAAGGCAGGTGCAGGGTGGGGTGCCTTGATGGGCGGTTGTGTGGGACGCATTGAAGACGCCTTATCACTTTCAATCAACAACAGCTCCTTGTTTAAAAACTATTCCTCGTGTTTCCACCTCTCCCCCCGTGCATTCCTGGGGCGTTGAAAGGGGCCAAAGCTGCCGACGTTTCGTTGAACCCGCGGGTCTCACCGCAGATTTCGCGTTTGTTTGCAAGTGATTGAGTTTGTCTGCAAGGTGCACGCGTAGGCGTCGTTGTGGTAGTAGCAGGAGAGGAGGCTTACGCGGTCAATGTCATCCATAGTAGAGGATTGTTTGGGGTTATGTCGCGTAAATATATAGATGTGTCGTTCACCCTGCCAACAGCAGACACAGCTAATTGCTAGTGTGCTACACTATACACTATACTATATACTACACTATACACTACACTATATACTACACTATACACTACACTATATACTACACTATATACACTACACACTACACTATACACTGCACTATACACTACAATATATACTACACTATATACTACACTATACACTACACTATACACTACACTATACACACTACACTATACACTACACTATACACTACACTACTATACACTACACACTACACTATACACTGCACTATACACTACAATATATACTACACTATATACTACACTATACACTACACTATACACTACACTATACACACTACACTATACACTATACTATATACTACACTATACACTACACTATATACTACACTATATACACTACACACTACACTATACACTACACTATACACTACACTATATACTATACACTACACTATACACTACACTATACACTACACTATACACACTACACTATACACTATACTATATACTACACTATACACTACACTATATACTACACTATATACACTACACTATACACTACACTATACACTACACTATATACTATACACTACACTATACACTACACTATACACTACACTATACACTACACTACTATACACTACATACTACACTATACACTACACACTACACTATACACTACACTATACACTACACTATATACTATACACTACACTATACACTACACTATACACTACACTATACACTATACTATACACTATACACTACACTATACACTACACTATACACTACACTATACACTACACTATAAACTACACACTACACTACACTATACACTACATACTACACTATACACTACACACTACACTACACACTACATTATACACTACACTACACTATACACTACACTATACACTACACTATACACTACACTATACACTACACTATAAACTACACACTACACTACACTATACACTACATACTACACTATACACTACACACTACACTACACACTACATTATACACTACACTACACTATACACTACACTATACACTACACTATACACTACACTATAAACTACACACTACACTATACACTACGTGACTTTACCGAAAGAACCAAGAAGATGAATCCCTGCCGTCACGAAAACTTTACATCGAAATTTTATTATGTTTTATTTTTTATTATTTATTTATGTTTTATTTGTATAATTTTATTGTTAAATTTTTATTATTTATTTATGTTTTATTTGTATTATTTTTTTGGTTTATTTTTATTATTTATTTATGTTTTATTTGTATAATTTTATTATGTTTTATTTTTAATATTTATTTATGTTTTATTTGTATTATCTTATTATGTTTTATTTTATTATTTATTTATGTTTTATTTGTATTATTTTATTGTTTTATTGTTTTATTATTTATTTATGTTTTATTTGTATTATTTTATTATGTTTTATTTTTATTATTTATTTATGTTTTATTTGTATTATTTTATTATGTTTTATTTTTATTATTTATTTACGTTTTATTTGTATTCTTTTATTATGTTTAATTGTTATTATTTACTTATGTTTTATTTTCATTATTTTATTATGTTGTATTTTATTATTTTATTATTTCCCTTCTACGTGACGTCTTTACTGAAAGAACCAAGAAGATGAATCTCTATAATGTCGCTCTGCTGGCTGTGTCGTCACAGAGGGCGGGGTGAATTCCCCCCCACCCCGCCCCCCCTCGCTCGACCAATCACAGCGCCGCACTGGGAACGAAGCCACGCCCCACTGCTACGTCACTACAGAAAGCTGGGTAAATTCGCCCCGCCCCCCTAGTCGCTCGACCAATCACAGCGCCACGCGAGAAACAAAGACACGCCCCACTGCTACGTCACTACAGAAAGGTGTGTTGCCCCCTCCCCCCCCGTCGCTTGACCAATCACAGCGCCACCCTGGGAACGAAGCCACGCCCCACTGCTACGTCACTACACAGAGCTGGGTGAGTTCCACCCCCTCCCCCCCCGTCGCTCGACCAATCACAGCGCCACGCGGGGAACGAAGACACGCCCCACTGCCACGTCACTACAGAGAGCTGAGTTCCCCCCCCCCCGTTCACAACGCTCAACCAATCACAGCGCCACGCTGGGATCGAAGCCACGCCCCACTGCTACGTCACTACGGAGAGGTGAGTTCGCCCCGCCCCCCGTCGCTCGACCAATCACAGCGCCGCCCTGGTCACAAGACACGCCCCACTGCTACGTCACTACAGAGAGCTGGGTGAGTTCGCCCCGCCCCCCCCCGTCGCTCGACCAATCACAGCGCCGCCCTGGGCGTCTATATAAAGAGCTGGGTTGGGGTGCCGCAGTCAGTGTTGACGATTCGTCTGACTCGGCTCCTGGATTTCTCCCCCAAGTGGTGGTTGTGAAACGTCGTGAGAATTATTTTATTGCGTATTATTATTTTATTACTTCCCTTCTACGTGACTTTACCGAAAGAACCAAGAAAAATAAAACATAATAAAATAATTATGTTTTATTTTTATTATTTTTTCTTAGTTCTTTCTAATAAAATAATAAAAATACAACATAATAAAATATTTATATAATGTTTTATTTTTATTATTTTATTATTTTCCTTCTACGTGACGACTTTACCGAAAGAACCAAAAATAATAATAAAAATAAAACATAAAATAATTATATTATGTTTTATTTTTATTATTATTAAATAGAAAACTCTAGACAGACATATAAGCAGACAGATATCACCAAGATACACAGAGAGAGCAACCCAGGCACAGAGAGGGGTGATCGTCTCTGTGGGGTGGCCTTAAATAGAAAACTCTAGACAGACATATAAGCAGACAGATATCACCAAGATACACAGAGAGAGCAACCCAGGCACAGAGAGGGGTGATCGTCTCTGTGGGGTGGCCTTAAATAGAAAACTATAGACAGACATATAAGCAGACAGACATCACCAAGATACACAGAGAGAGAGTAACACAGGCACAGAGAGGGGTGATCGTCTCTGTGGCGAGGCCTTAAATAGACAGAGGGGGCGGAGGCAGAGAGAGGGAGGGGGGGTAGAGGCAAAAAAATTGTCTTTTTTTAAATCCTTTATATTAAGTTCGCTTGCTTGCGCGCTTACGACCGTGCAAATCTTTCGGTCGTTTTTTAACCCACTTCCCGTGACCCAATCGAGCTGACATTTTGCTACACAGGCTCGTTGTGCGTGACAATTGATGTTCGTGCAAAAAATTTGTTTCAAAAATTTTACACTTTTTAGGGAAAACAAATAAATATTTAATGACCAATTGCTTAATGGTGGCAGACAATCATCTGACCCATAGGTGGCAGCCATCTCAAGCCAGAGGACGAGAGGACTCTAGCCGCCACGCATATAAAGGATTTAGAGTGAAACACTTTGTTTTTAAATCCTTTATATTAAGTTCGCTTGCTTGCTTAGGACCGTTCAAATCTTTAGGTCGTTTTTTAACCCACTTCTCGTGATCCAATCGAGCTGACATTTTGCTACACAGACTCGTTGTGCGTGACAATTAATGTTCGTGAGCATTTTTTCCAAAATGTTACACTTTTTAGGACAAAAAATTATATGTAATGACCAATTGCCTAATGGTGCAATGCAATCATCTGACCCATAGGTGGCAGCCATCTCAAGCCAGAGGACGAGAGGACTCTAGCCGCCACGCATATAAAGGATTTAGAGTGAAAAACTTTGTTTTTACGGGTTAAACTTGTTTTATGTATTTTCACACTTAAATTCTAACTTAGCAATCTTTCAAACACGTAACCGACCAGGCTGTGCGTTCGTTGTGTGTTGTCAGCGACCACTTCCATCAGGCCGTGCCGTGCGGTCAACTCTTGAGAACGACGCAACGATGGTACGATGGTGACGATGGTGACGATGGTGACGATGGTGGACGATGGTGACGATGGTGACGATGGTGGCGATGGTGACGATGGGTGGCGATGGTGACGATGGTGGCGATGGTGACGATGGTGGCGATGGGTGACGATGGTGGACGGTGACAGGCGGGTGACGATGGTGACGATGGTGACGATGGTGATGATGGTGACGATGGCGACGGTGGTGACGATGGTGACGATGGTGACGATGGCGACGATGGTGACGATGGTGACGATGGTGACGATGGTGACGATGGTGACGATGGCGACGATGGTGACGATGGTGACGATGGTGACGATGGTGGCGATGGCGGACGATGGTGACGATGGTGACGATGGTGACGATGGTGACGATGGCGACGATGGTGACGATGGTGACGATGGTGACGATGGTGACGATGGCGACGATGGTGACGATGGTGACGATGGTGACGATGGTGACGATGGTGACGATGGTGACGATGGCGACGATGGTGACGATGGTGGCGATGGCGACGATGGTGACGATGGTGACGATGGTGACGATGGTGACGATGGTGACGATGGTGACGATGGTGACGATGGCGGCGATGGCGACGATGGTGGCGATGGCGACGATGGTGACGATGGTGACGATGGTGACGATGGCGACGATGGTGACGATGGTGACGATGGTGACGATGGTGACGATGGTGACGATGGTGGCGATGGTGACGATGGTGACGATGGTGACGATGGTGACGATGGTGACGATGGCGACGATGGTGACGATGGCGGCGATGGTGACGATGGCGACGATGGTGACGATGGTGACGATGGTGACGATGGTGACGATGGCGACGATGGTGACGATGGTGACGGCGGTGACGATGGTGACGATGGTGACGATGGTGACGATGGCGACGATGGTGACGATGGTGACGATGGTGACGATGGTGACGATGGCGACGATGGTGACGATGGTGACGATGGTGACGATGGCGACGATGCGACGGGGTGACGATGGTGACGATGGTGACGATGGTGACGATGGGCGACGATGGTGACGATGGCGACGATGGTGACGATGGCGACGATGGCTGACGATGGTGACGATGGTGACGATGGTGACGATGGGGCGGGACGATGGGCGATCGATGGTGACGATGGCGACGATGGTGACGATGGTGACGATGTGACGAGGGACGATGGCGACGATGGTGACGATGGCGACGATGGGAGATGGCGACGATGGGACGGCGGTGACGATGGTGACGATGGTGAGATGGTGACGATGGCGACGATGGTGACGAGGTGACGGACGATGGTGACGATGGCGACGATGGGGGGGGGAGGTGACGATGGTGACGATGGCGACGATGGTGACGACGGATGGCGACGATGGTGACGATGGGACGATGGCGAGATGGTGACGATGGTGACGATGGCGACGATGGTGACGATGGTGACGATGGTGACGATGGTGACGATGGCGGCGATGGTGACGATGGCGGCGATGGCGACGATGGTGACGATGGTGACGATGGTGACGATGGTGACGATGGCGACGATGGTGACGATGGTGACGATGGTGACGATGGTGACGATGGTGACGATGGCGACGATGGTGACGATGGCGACGATGGTGACGATGGTGACGATGGCGACGATGGTGAGATGGTGAGATGGTGACGATGGTGACGATGGTGACGATGGCGACGATGGTGACGATGGTGACGATGGTGACGATGGTGGCGATGGTGACGATGGTGACGATGGTGACGATGGTGACGATGGCGACGATGGTGGCGATGGTGACGATGGTGACGATGGCGACGATGGTGGCGATGGTGACGATGGCGACGATGGTGACGATGGTGACGATGGTGACGATGGTGACGATGGTGACGATGGTGGCGATGGAGGCGATGGTGACGATGGTGACGATGGTGGCGATGGTGACGATGGCGACGATGGTGACGATGGTGACGATGGTGACGATGGCGACGATGGTGACGATGGTGACGATGGTGACGGCGGTGACGATGGTGACGATGGTGACGATGGTGACGATGGTGACGATGGTAACGATGGTGACGATGGCGACGATGGCGACGATGGTGACGATGGTGACGATGGTGACGATGGTGACGATGGTGGACGATGGTGACGATGGTGACAGGCGGTGACGATGGTGACGATGGTGACGATGGTGACGATGGTGACGATGGTAACGATGGTGACGATGGCGACGATGGTAACGATGGTGACGATGGTGACGATGGTGACGATGGTGACGATGGTGACGATGGCGACGATGGCGACGATGGTGACGATGGTGACGATGGTGACGATGGCGACGATGGCGACGATGGCGACGATGGCGACGATGGTGACGATGGTGACGATGGTGACGATGGTGACGATGGCGACGATGGCGACGATGGTGACGATGGTGACGATGGTGACGATGGTGACGATGGTGACGATGGCGACGATGGCGACGACGGTGACGACGGTGACGATGGCGACGATGGCGACGATGGCGACGACGGTGACGATGGTGACGATGGTGACGATGGTGACGATGGTGACGATGGTGACGATGGTGACGATGGCGACGATGGTGACGATGGTGACGATGGTGACGATGGGTGACGATGGTGACGATGGTGGCGATGGTGACGATGGTGACGATGGTGGCGCTGATGATGATGGTGACGATGGCGACGATGGCGACGATGGTGACGATGGCGACGATGGTGACGATGGTGACGATGGTGACGATGGTGACGATGGCGACGATGGCGACGATGGTGACGGCGGTGACGATGGTGACGATGGTGACGATGGTGACGATGGTGACGATGGTGACGATGGCGACGATGGTGACGGCGGTGACGATGGTGACGATGGTGACGATGGTGACGATGGTGACGATGGTGACGATGGTGACGATGGTGACGGCGGTGACGATGGTGACGATGGTGACGGCGGTGACGATGGTGACGATGGCGACGATGGTGACGATGGTGACGATGGTGACGATGGTGACGATGGTGACGATGGTGACGATGGTGACGATGGTGACGATGGTGACGATGGTGACGATGGTGACGAGGTGACGATGGTGACGATGGTGACGATGGTGACGATGGTGACGATGGTGACGATGGTGACGATGGTGACGGCGGTGACGATGGTGACGATGGTGACGGCGGTGACGATGGTGACGATGGCGACGATGGTGACGATGGTGACGATGGTGACGATGTGACGATGTGACGGTGGTGACGGTGGTGACGATGGCGACGATGGCGACGATGGTGACGATGGTGACGATGGTGACGATGGTGACGGCGGTGACGATGGTGACGATGGCGACGATGGTGACGATGGTGACGATGGTGACGATGGCGACGATGGTGACGATGGCGACGATGGCGACGATGGTGACGATGGTGACGATGGTGACGACGGTGACGATCGCGACGATGGTGACGATGGTGACGATGGTGACGATGGCGACGATGGTGACGATGGTGACGATGGCGACGATGGTGACGATGGTGACGATGGCGACGATGGCGACGATGGTGACGATGGCGACGATGGTGACGATGGTGACGATGGCGGCGATGGCGACGATGGTGACGATGGTGACGATGGTGACGATGGTGACGATGGCGACGATGGTGACGATGGTGACGATGGCGACGATGGCGACGATGGTGACGATGGCGACGATGGTGACGATGGTGACGATGGTGACGATGGTGACGATGGCGACGATGGTGACGATGGCGACGATGGTGACGATGGTGACGATGGTGACGATGGCGACGATGGCGACGATGGTGACGATGGCGACGATGGTGACGATGGTGACGATGGTGACGATGGTGACGATGGCGACGATGGTGACGATGGTGACGATGGTGACGATGGTGACGATGGCGACGATGGCGACGATGGCGACGATGGCGACGATGCGACGATGGTGACGATGGCGACGATGGTGACGATGGTGACGATGGTGACGATGGTGACGATGGCGGCGATGGTGACGATGGTGACGATGGTGACGATGGCGACGATGGTGACGATGGCGACGATGGTGACGATGGTGACGATGGTGACGACGGTGACGATGGTGACGATGGCGACGATGGTGACGATGGCGACGATGGTGACGATGGTGACGATGGTGACGATGGCGACGATGGTGACGATGGTGACGATGGTGACGATGGTGACGATGGCGACGATGGTGACGATGGCGACGATGGTGACGATGGTGACGATGGTGACGATGGTGACGATGGTGACGATGGCGACGACGGTGACGGTGGTGACGATGGTGACGATGGTGACGGTGGTGACGATGGCGACGATGGTGACGATGGCGACGATGGTGACGATGGCGACGACGGTGACGGTGGTGACGACGGTGACGGTGGTGACGGTGGTGACGATGGTGACGATGGTGACGATGGTGACGATGGTGACGATGGCGACGACGGTGACGGTGGTGACGACGGTGACGGTGGTGACGATGGTGACGATGGCGACGATGGTGACGATGGTGACGATGGTGACGATGGTGACGATGGCGACGATGGTGACGATGGTGACGATGGTGACGATGGTGACGACGGCGACGATGGTGACGATGGTGACGATGGTGACGATGGTGGCGATGGCGGCGATGGTGACGATGGTGACGGTGGTGACGATGGTGACGGTGGTGACGATGGTGACGATGGTGACGATGGCGGCGATGGTGACGATGGTGACGGTGGTGACGATGGTGACGATGGTGACGATGGTGACGATGGTGACGATGGCGGCGATGGTGACGATGGTGACGGTGGTGACGATGGTGACGGTGGTGACGATGGTGACGATGGCGGCGATGGTGACGATGGCGACGATGGTGACGATGGTGACGATGGTGACGATGGTGACGATGGTGACGACGGCGGCGATGTCACTCACCTCGGGGTCCATCTTCAAGTTGATCCACTCGTCCAGCTTCAGAACGGACGTGCTCACCCACGGCTCCACCTCCACCTCCTCCACCTCCTCCACCTCCTCCACCTCCTCCACCTCCTCCACCTCCTCCACCTCCTCCACCTCCTCCACCTCGCGCTCGCGGCTCTCGCAGGGAATCCCCTCCACTGCACGCGCACACAAAGACAAAGACCCCCCGTGTAGCCTCAACAGACTGTAGGGGCAAGTGCTGTTAGCGAGCACACACTCTCAGACTCACTCTCAGACTCACACTCACTCACTCTCACACTCTCAGACTCACATACACACACACACATGTACACACACACACACGAATACACATACACACGTACACACACACACACGTACACACACACACACGTACACACACACACGTACACATACAAAGACAAAGACCCCCCGTGTAGCCTCAACAGACTGTAGGGGCAAGTGCTGTTAGCGAGCACACACTCTCAGACTCACACACACTCACTCTCACACTCTCAGACTCACATACACACACACACATGTACACACACATACACACACACGAATACACATACACACGTACACACACACACACGTACACACACACACACGTATACACACACACGTACACATACAAAGACAAAGACCCCCCGTGTAGCCTCAACAGACTGTAGGGGCAAGTGCTGTTAGCGAGCACACACTCTCAAACTCTCAGACTCACTCTCAGACTCACACTCACTCACACTCTCACACTCTCAGACTCACATACACACACACACATGTACACACACACATACACACACACGAATACACATACACACGTACACACACACACACGTACACACACACACACGTACACATACAAAGACAAAGACCCCCCGTGTAGCCTCAACAGACTGTAGGGGCAAGTGCTGTTAGCGAGCACACACTCTCAGACTCACTCTCAGACTCACACTCACTCACTCTCACACTCTCAGACTCACATACACACACACACATGTACACACACACACACGAATACACATACACACGTACACACACACACACACGTACACACACACACACGTACACACACACACACTCACACACACTCGTACACACACACACTCACACACACGTACACACGCACACGTACACACACACTCACACACACACACGTACACACACACACTCACACACACACACGTACACACACACGCACACATACACACACACTCAAGTACACACACATGCACACCCACACACGCACACACACGTACACACACACACACTCACACACACACACATGCACACACACACACGCACACACACGTACACACACACACACTCACACCCACACACACATACACGTACACACACACACTCACACACACAGAGAGAGACACACACACAGAGACACACACAGAGACACAGAGAGAGAGACACACACAGAGACACACACAGAGAGAGAGACACACACAGAGACACACACACAGAGAGAGACACACACACAGAGACACACACACAGACACACAGAGAGAGAGAGACACACACAGAGACACACACACAGAGACACACACAGAGACACACAGAGAGAGAGACACACACAGAGACACACACAGAGAGAGAGACACACACAGAGACACACACACAGAGAGAGACACACACACATAGACACACACACAGACACACAGAGAGAGAGAGACACACACACAGAGACACACACACAGAGACACACACAGAGACACACAGAGAGAGAGACACACACAGAGACACACACAGAGAGAGAGACACACAGAGACACACACAGAGAGAGAGACTCACACAGAGACACACACACAGACACACAGAGAGAGAGAGACACACACAAAGACACACACACAGAGACACACACAGAGACACACAGAGAGAGAGACACACACAGAGACACACACAGAGAGAGAGACACACACAGAGACACACACAGAGAGAGAGACACACACAGAGACACACACAGAGAGAGAGACACACACAGAGACACACACACAGAGAGACACACACACAGAGACACACACACAGACACACAGAGAGAGAGAGACACACACAGAGACACACACACAGAGACACACACAGAGACACACAGAGAGAGAGACACACACAGAGACACACACAGAGAGAGAGACACACACAGAGACACACACAGAGAGAGAGACACACACAGAGACACACACAGAGAGAGAGACACACACAGAGACACACACAGAGAGAGAGACACACAGAGACACACACAGAGAGAGAGACACTGCTGGGCCACGCTCTGTCTAAGTGACACAGCTCCTTACTAACTGGCTGCGTGTCTGCTGGTGGCGGCTTTCACGACACAACATTCACATCGACGCGATCCGACTCAACAAAACTAAATGTTAAAAACCAGTCCCTCCAGAAAAACGCGATTATGCGATCGCAAGATTCCACGCAAAATCAGCCAAAGTCCGCATATTTATGCGGGGGGCGCGTTTTTTCAAATAGGCCGCACTTTCGCCGCATAAATTGCAGATTTCCGCGCGCAAAATATGCGGGCTTGCATGGTTTCATAATCCCCGCATTTTCGTTGCAAAAGTCACATACATCTTAGCGGAAAGTTGCAAAAATGTTGCGTTTACGTCACACAAGCGCAGCCATTTCCCCTGTTGCCATGGGAACGTTATGAAGTGACGTCACTCATTACGCGACATCATTGAAAAGCTGCAAACCCCGCGATGCCAATGAAACCATGATGAAGCCCGCAAGTCTTTCTCATTTGCCAACAAACATAAGCGCAAAAGACCGCGCAAAGCAGTTTCCCAGTGTGCTACATGACTCTTGGTCCAGCAGCACTCAGAGCTGCACCATTCGGCGTGGTGGATTTGGATGTGTTTTGGGATGGCCTACAGGAGAGACTTCCTGTGCTGAGTTCCTTGGCCAAGCGGTACAAAGATGCTGTCTCAAACTCAGCTGATGCTGAACGCAGCAACAGCATCTACAAACTAGTGTTGTCTAACCGAAGAAGATCACCTACCAACCAAAACCTCAAAGCCTTGGTCTTCCTTTACCATAACCAACGAGTCCGCAGTGGAGCATTTGAGAGGGAGGAGATGGTGGAGGGGGAGGAGATGGACACTGAGGGAGAGGGGATGGAGGATGAGGATGGTGAATGATTGGCCAGTGTTAGAGGCTACGTAGTTAGTTTTATTCAGGAGTTTATGCAACTTTACAGTTGTAAGATTGCACTTTTTTGTTAGTAGTATGTACATTTACATTACTGTAAGACTGTCCTGTTACTGTATTGCTTACGTTACTGTGCACTGAAAACACTTATTTTAACAGATGTCTGTTTTGTATAGCTACCTCTGTAATACAGGAAGCACACATTTTATTTTTTAATATTTTATTTATTCATTTTTACAGAAGTTGTAGCATATTCATTTTGTAAAGTTACAGGACTTGATCGACTCAATGTTTTGTAAGTTTGAGCCATCTGTTTGTTAAGGTCTGAACTAAAACAAGATGAGAACTTAAATGTTCCCAGCACTTTCTGTGATGTAGTATGCTTGCTTATCATAGGAAGTAATAAGAAATGACTCTTTACATTAAAGTAGTAGCCTAGTGAATCACTTTTTTAATCTTTTTCATCAAACCGCAGTTTTTGCAAGTTCGCGCAATTTAATCGCATAAAATTGCATAAATATCCCGCATATTCCATCGCATTTTTTAAGAAAACGTGCCGCATAATCAACGATTTTTGCCCGCAACAATCGCCAAAAAACTCCGCGTTTTTCTGGAGGGACTGAAAAACGCCCCGTGTCCATGGACCTTGAACTCACGTCGTGAAAAATTCAGACCGCCGGTTATTTTCGGAGGTGCACGGTTTTTAAATCCTTTATATTAAGTTCACTTGCTTGCTTGCTTAGGACCGTGCAAACCTTTCGCTCGTTTTTTAACCCACTTCCCGTGATCCAATCGAGCTGACATTTTGCACACAGACTCGTTGTGCGTGACAATCAATGTTCGTGCAAAAAATTTTCTCCAAAATTTTACACTTTTTAGGAAAAAAAATTATGTGAGTGGGTGAGTGACTGAGTGGGTGAGTGACTGGGTGAGTGGGTGAGTTAGTGAGTGGGTGAGTGGGTGAGTGACTGAGTGAGTGGATAGTGAGTGGGTGAGTTAGTGAGTGGGTGAGTGAGTGGGTGAGTGACTGGGTGAGTGGGTGAGTGAGTGAGTGGGTGAGTGAGTGGGTGATTGGGTGAGTGGGTGAGTGAGTGTGTGAGTGAGTGGGTGAGTGGGTGAGTGAGTTACACTTTTTAGGGAACTTTGTTTTAAATATTTAGTTACCAATTGCTTAATACTGGCAGACAATCATCTGACCCATAGGTGGCAGCCATCTCAAGCCAGAGGACGAGAGGACTCTAGCCGCCCCGATGCCACGCATATAAAGGATTTAGAGTGACAAACTTTGTTTTTACGGGTTATACTTGTTTGTCACCCGCATGGTTCTCACACATTGTGAGATTGTTATCGTTAAGATCACAATCAGCACAACATCATTCACTCGAAACGACAGAGGGTCAACAGTCCCAGACGTAAGTTACAGATTCACCTTATGCCCATGAGCGGAAAGAACCTGGAATTACTACACAGATGACGATCACTGCGATCGCTACCACCACCACGGATGGTAGTGGGGTGAAGTGTTGGGTGACTCCCTCCTCTGGTGGTGCTGGTGGTGGTGGTAGTGGTGGTGGTGGTAGTAGTGGTGGTGGTAGTGGTGGTAGTGGTGGTAGTGGTGGTGGTAGTGGTGGTAGTGGTGGTGGTAGTGGTAGTAGTGGTGGTGGTAGTGGTAGTAGTGGTGGTGGTAGTGGTGGTAGTGGTGGTGGTAGTGGTGGTAGTGGTGGTGGTAGTGGTGGTAGTGGTGGTGGTAGTGGTAGTAGTGGTGGTGGTAGTAGTGGTAGTGGTGGTAATGGTGGTAGTGGTAGTAGTGGTAGTGGTGGTAGTGGTGGTAGTGGTGGTGGTAGTGTGGTAATGGTGGTAGTGGTGGTAGTGGTGGTGGTGGTGGTGATGGTGGTGGTAGTGGTGGTAGTGGTGATGGTGGTGGTAGTGGTGGTAGTGGTGATGGTGGTGGTAGTGGTGGTAGTGGTGATGGTGGTGGTGGTGGTAGTGGTGGTAGTGGTAGTGGTGGTAGTGGTGGTGGTAATGGTGGTAGTGGTGGTAGTAGTGGTGGTGGTGGTGGTAGTGGTGGTGGTAGTGGTGGTAGTGGTGGTAGTAGTGGTGGTAGTGGTAGTGGTGGTGATGGTAGTGGTGGTGGTAGTGGTGGTAGTGGTAGTGGTGGTAGTGGTGGTGGTAATGGTGGTAGTGGTGGTAGTAGTGGTGGTGGTGGTGGTAGTGGTGGTGGTAGTGGTGTGTGGTAGTGGGTGGTGGTAGTGGTGGTGGTAGTGGTGGTAGTGGTGTGGTGTAGTGGTGGTAGTGGTAGTGGTGGTAGTGGTGGTGGTAGTGGTGTGGTAGTGGTGGTAGTGGTGGTGGGTGGTAGTGGTGGTAGTGGTGGTAGTGGGTGGGGGTGGTAGTGGTGGTGGTGTAGTGGTGGTAGTGGTGGTGGTAGTGGTGGTAGTGGTGGTAGTGGTAGTGGTGGTGGTGGTAGTGGTGGTGGTAGTGGTGGTAGTGGTGGTGGTGGTAGTGGGTGGTAGTGGTAGTGGTGGTAGTGGTGGTGGTAGTGGTAGTAGTGGGTGGTAGTGGTGGTAGTGGTGGTGGTAGTGGTGGTAGTGGTGGTGGTAGTGGTGGTGGTGGTGGTAGTGGTGGTGGGTAGTGGTGGTAGTGGTGGTGGTAGTGGTGGTGGTAGTGGTGGTAGTGGTGGTGGTAGTGGTAGTGGTGGTAGTGGTAGTAGTAGTGGTAGTAGTGGTGGTGGTAGTGGTAGTGGTGGTAGTGGTGGTGGTAGTGGTGGTAATGGTGGTAGTGGTGGTAGTGGTGGTAGTAGTGGTGGTAGTGGTGGTAGTGGTGGTAGTAGTGGTGGTAGTGGTAGTGGTGGTAGTGGTGGTGGTAGTGGTGGTAATGGTGGTAGTGGTGGTAGTGGTGGTAGTAGTGGTGGTAGTGGTGGTAGTAGTGGTAGTAGTGGTGGTAGTGGTAGTGGTGGTAATGGTGGTAGTGGTGGTAGTGGTGGTGGTAGTGGTGGTGGTAGTGGTGGTGGTAGTGGTAGTGGTGGTAGTGGTGGTGGTAGTGGTTTTAATGGTGGTAGTGGTGGTAGTGGTGGTGGTAGTGGTAGTGGTGGTAGTGGTGGTGGTAGTGGTAGTGGTGGTGGTAGTGGTAGTGGTGGTGGTGGTGGTAGTGGTGGTAGTGGTAGTGGTAATGGTAGTGGTGGTAGTGGTGGTAGTGGTGGTAGTGGTGGTAGTAGTGGTAGTGGTAGTGGTGGTAGTGGTGGTGGTAGTGGTGGTAGTGGTGGTGGGTAGTGGTGGTAGTGGTGGTAGTAGTGGTGGTAGTGGTAGTGGTGGTGGTGGTAGTGGTGGTGGTAGTGGTGGTAGTGGTAGTGGTGGTAGTGGTGGTGGTAATGGTGGTAGTGGTGGTAGTAGTGGTGGTGGTGGTGGTAGTGGTGGTGGTAGTGGTGGTAGTGGTGGTAGTAGTGGTGGTAGTGGTAGTGGTGGGTGGTGGTAGTGGGTGGTGGTAGTGGTGGTAGTGGTGGTAGTGGTGGTGGTAGTGGTGGTAGTGGTGGTAGTAGTGGTGGTAGTGGTAGTGGTGGTGGTGGTAGTGGTGGTGGTAGTGGTGGTAGTGGTGGTGGTGGTAGTGGTGGTAGTGGTAGTGGTGGTAGTGGTGGTGGTAGTGGTAGTAGTGGTGGTAGTGGTGGTAGTGGTGGTGGTAGTGGTGGTAGTGGTGGTGGTAGTGGTGGTGGTGGTGGTAGTGGTGGTGGTAGTGGTGGTAGTGGTGGTGGTAGTGGTGGTGGTAGTGGTGGTAGTGGTGGTGGTAGTGGTAGTGGTGGTAGTGGTAGTAGTGGTGGTGGTTAGGTGGTAGTGGTGGTGGTAGTGGTGGTATGGTGGTAGTGGTGGTAGTGGTGGTAGTAGTGGTGGTAGTGGTGGGTAGTGGTGGTAGAGTAGTGGTGGTAGTGGTGGTAGTGGTAGTAGTGGTGGTGGTAGTGGTAGTGTGGTAGTAATGGTGGTAGTGGTAGTGGTGGTAGTGGTGGTAGTAGTGGTGGTAGTGGTGGTGGTAGTGGTGGTAGTGGTAGTGGTGGTAGTGGTGGTGGTAGTGGTGGTAGTGGTGGTAGTGGTGGTAGTAGTGGGGTGGTAGTGGTAGTGGTGGTAGTGGTGGTAGTAGTGGTGGTAGTTGGGTAGTGGTGGTAGTGGTGGTGGTAGTGGTTTTTGGTAGTGGGTAGTAGTGGTGGGTAGTGGTAGTGGGTGGTAGTAGTGGTGGTGGTAGTGGTGGGTAGTGGTGGTGGTGGTAGTGGTGGTAGTGGTGGTGGTGGTAGTGGTGGTAGTGGTGGTGGTGGTAGTGGTGGTAGTGGTGGTAGTGGTGGTATGTGGTGGGTAGTGGTGTGGTGGTGGTGGTAGTGGTGGTAGTGGTGGTAGTGGTAGTGGTGGTAGTGGTGGTGGTAGTGGTGGTAGTAGTGGTAGTGGTGGTGGTGGTGTAGTGGTGGTAGTGGTGGTAGTGGTGGTGGTGGTAGTAGTGATGGTGGTAGTGGTGATGGTGGTAGTGGTGGTGATGGTGGTGGTGTGGTGATGGTGGTACACTACACTATACATTACACACTATACTACTATACACTACACTATACACTACACACTACACTACCACATACACTATACACTACACTACACCACTATACACTACACTATACACTACACTATACACTACAACTATACACTACACTATACACTACACTATACACTACACTATACACTACACTAACACTACACAATACACTACACTATACACTACACTACACACTATCACTACACTATACACTACACCTATACACTACACACTATACACTACACTATACACTACACTATACACTACACTATACACTACACTATACACTACACTATACACTACACCATATACACTACACACTACACTATACACTACACACCTACACTATACACTACACTATACACTACACTACACACTACACTATACACTACACTATACCTACACTATAACACTACACTATACACTACAACTAATACACTACACTATACACTACACTATACACTACATACTACTACACTATACACTACACTATACACTACTATACACTACACATACACTACACATACACTATACACTACACTATACTACACTATACACTACACACTACACTATACACTACACTATACACTACACACTACACTATACACTACACTATACACTACACTATACACTACACTATACACTACATTATACACTACACTATACACTACACTATACACTACACTATACACTACACTATACTACACTATACACTACCTATACACTACACTATACACTACACTATACACTACACTATACTACACTATACACTACACTATACACTACACTATACTATACTATACACTACACTACACTATACACTACACTATACCTACTATACACCTAACTATACACTACACTATACACTACACTATACACTACACTACACTACACACTACACTACACAATACACTACACTATACACTACACTATACACTACACTATACACTACACTATATACTACTAACACTACACTATACACTACACTATACACTACACTATACACTATACTATACACTATACACTACACTATACACTACACTATATACTATACACTACACTATACACTACACTATACACTACACTATATACTATACTATACACTACATTATACACTACACTACACTATACACTACACTATACACTACACTATACACTACACTATACACTACACTATAAACTACACACTACACTATACACTACGTGACTTTACCGAAAGAACCAAGAAGATGAATCCCTGCAGTCACGAAAACTTTACATCGAAATTTTATTATGTTTTATTTTTATTATTTATTTATGTTTTATTTGTATTATTTTATTATGTTTTTATTTTTATTATTTATTTACGTTTTATTTGTATTCTTTTATTATGTTTAATTGTTATTATTTACTTATGTTTTATTTTCATTATTTTATTATGTTGTATTTTATTATTTTATTATTTCCCTTCTACGTGACGTCTTTACTGAAAGAACCAAGAAGATGAATCTCTATAATGTCGCTCTGCTGGCTGTGTCGTCACAGAGAGCGGGGTGAATTCCCCCCCACCCCCGCCCCCCTCGCTCGACCAATCACAGCGCCGCACTGGGAACGAAGCCACGCCCCACTGCTACGTCACTACACAGAGCTGGGTGAGTTCCCCCCCACCCCCTCCCCCCCCGTCGCTCGACCAATCACCAGCGCCGCCCTTGGAACGAAGCCACGCCCCTCTGCTACGTCACTATAGATAACTGGGTGAGTTCCCCCCCCCCCCGTTCACGACGCTCAACCAATCACAGCGCCACATGGAGGACGAAGACACGCCCCACTGCTACGTCACTAGAGAGATTGGTGAGTTCGCCCCGCCCCCGCGTCGCTCGACCAATCACAGCGCCGCCCTGGTCACAAGACACGCCCCACTGCTACGTCACTACACAGAGCTGGGTGAGTTCGCCCCGCCCCGTCGCTCGACCAATCAGAGCACCACCTGGGACGAAGCCACGCCCCACTGCGACGTCACTACAGAAAGGTGTGTTCCCCCCGCCCCCTCCCCCCCGTCGCTCGACCAATCAGAGCGCCGCCCTGACCCAAGACACGCCCCCACTGCTACGTCACTACAGAGAGGTGAGTTCCCCCCCCCCCCCGTCGCTCGACCAATCACAGCGCCACCCTGGAACGAAGCCACGCCCCCACTGCGACGTCACTACACAGAGCTGGGTGAGTTAGCCCCGCCCCCCGTCGCTCGACCAATCACCAGGCGCCACCCTGGAACGAAGCCACGCCCCCACTGCTACGTCACTACAGAAAGCTGGGTAAATTCGCCCCGCCCCCCTAGTCGCTCGACCAATCACAGCGCCACGCGAGAAACAAGACGCCCCACTGCTACGTCACTACAGAAAGGGTG
>WFAB01002875.1:0-25059 GCA_018977245.1 Lethenteron camtschaticum | reverse complement strand
ACGCACGTGGAGACACACACGTGAGACACGCACGTGGAGACACGCACGTGGAGACCACGTGGAGACACACACGTGGAGACACACACGGAGACACCATGGAGACACGCACGTGGAGACACGCACGTGGAGACACGCACACGTGGAACACGGGAGACACACACGTGGAGACACGTGGAGACACGCACGTGGAGACACGCACGTGGAGACACACACGGAGACACTCATGGAGACACGCACGTGGAGACATGCACGTGGAGACACGTGGAGACACGCACGTGGAGACACGTGGAGACACACACGTGAGACACACACGAGACACTCATGGAGACACGCACGTGGAGACATGCACGGGAGACACGTGGAGACACGCACGTGGAGACACGTGGAGACACACACGGAGACACACACTGGAGACACGCACGTGGAGACACGCACGTGGAGACACGCAGTGGAGACACACACGTGGAGACACGCACGTGGAGACACACACGGGAGACACACACTGGAACACACACGACACGCACGTGGAAACACGGCACGTGGAGACACACACGTGGAGACACTCACGTGGAGACACACACGGAGACACGCGCAGTGGAGACACACAGCACGTGGAGACACTGGCACGTGGAGACAAACACACGTGGAGACACAACACGTGGAGACACGTGGAGACACACACGTGGAGACACGCACGGGAGACACCACACGATGGAGACACGCACGTGGAGACACGCACGTGGAGACACGTGGAGACACACACGTGGAGGACGCACGGAGACACACACGTGGAGACACGCACGCGGAGACACACACGGAGACACTCACGTGGAGACACGCACGTGGAGACACGCACGTGGAGACACACACGGAGACAACACAGAGACACTCATGGAGACACGCACGTGGAGACACGCACGTGGAGACACGTGGAGACACGCACGTGGAGACACGTGGAGACACACACGTGGAGACACGTGGAGACACGCACGTGGAGACACACACGGAGACACTCATGGAGACACGCACGTGGAGACATGCACGTGGAGACACGTGGATACACGCACGTGGAGGACACGTGGAGACACACACGTGGAGACACACACTGAGACACTCATGGAGACACGCACGTGGAGACATGCACGTGGAGACACGTGGAGACACGCACGTGGAGACACGTGGAGACACGCACGTGGAGACACGCACGTGGAGACACGCACGTGGAGACACACGTGGAGACACACACGTGGAGACACACACGTGGAGACACGCACGTGGAGACACCACACGTGGAGACACGCACGTGGAGACACACACGTGGAGACACACACGTGGAGACACGCACGTGGAGACACACACGTGGAGACACGCACGTGGAGACACGCACGTGGAGACACGTGGAGACACACATGTGGAGACACACACGTGGAGACACGTGGAGACACACACGTGGAGACACACACGTGGAGACACGTGGAGACACACACGTGGAGACACGCACGTGGAGACACGTGGAGACACGTGGAGACACGCACGTGGAGACACGTGGAGACACACACGTGGAGACACGCACGGAGACACACACGTGGAGACACTCACGTGGAGACACACACGTGGAGACACACACGTGGAGACACGCACGTGGAGACACGCACGTGGAGACACACACGTGGAGACACGCACGTGGAGACACGCACGTGGAGACACACACGTGGAGACACTCACGTGGAGACACACACGGAGACACGCGCGTGGAGACACACACACGTGGAGACACTCACGTGGAGACACACACGTGGAGACACACACGTGGAGACACGTGGAGACACACACGTGGAGACACGCACGGAGACACACACGTGGAGACACGCACGTGGAGACACGCACGTGGAGACACGTGGAGACACACACGTGGAGAGACGCACGGAGACACACACGTGGAGACACGCACGCGGAGACACACACGGAGACACTCACGTGGAGACACGTGGAGACACGCACGTGGAGACACGCACGTGGAGACACACACGGAGACACACACAGAGACACTCATGGAGACACGCACGTGGAGACACGCACGTGGAGACACGTGGAGACACGCACGTGGAGACACGTGGAGACACACACGTGGAGACACGTGGAGACACGCACGTGGAGACACACACGGAGACACTCATGGAGACACGCACGTGGAGACATGCACGTGGAGACACGTGGATACACGCACGTGGAGACACGTGGAGACACACACGTGGAGACACACACTGAGACACTCATGGAGACACGCACGTGGAGACATGCACGTGGAGACACGTGGAGACACGCACGTGGAGACACGTGGAGACACACACGTGGAGACACGCACGTGGAGACACGCACGTGGAGACACGCACGTGGAGACACACGTGGAGACACACACGTGGAGACACACACGTGGAGACACGCACGTGGAGACACACACGTGGAGACACGCACGTGGAGACACACACGTGGAGACACGCACGTGGAGACACGTGGAGACACACATGTGGAGACACACACGTGGAGACACGTGGAGACACACACGTGGAGACACACACGTGGAGACACGTGGAGACACACACGTGGAGACACGCACGTGGAGACACGTGGAGACACGTGGAGACACGCACGTGGAGACACGTGGAGACACACACGTGGAGACACGCACGGAGACACACACGTGGAGACACTCACGTGGAGACACACACGTGGAGACCACGCACGTGGAGACACGCACGTGGAGACACACACGTGGAGACACGCACGTGGAGACACACACGTGGAGACACTCACGTGGAGACACACACGGAGACACGCGCGTGGAGACACACACACGTGGAGACACTCACGTGGAGACACACACGTGGAGACACACACGTGGAGACACGTGGAGACACACACGTGGAGACACGCACGGAGACACACACGTGGAGACACGCACGTGGAGACACGCACGTGGAGACACGTGGAGACACACACGTGGAGAGACGCACGGAGACACACACGTGGAGACACCGCACGCGGAGACACACACGTGGAGACACACACGTGGAGACACGCACGTGGAGACACGTGGAGACCACACACGTGGAGACACACACGGAGACACACACGTGGAGACACGCACGTGGAGACACACACGTGGAGACACACACGTGGAGACACTCACGTGGAGACACGCACGTGGAGACACACACGTGGAGACACGCACGTGGAGACACACACGTGGAGACACTCACGTGGAGACACACACGGAGACACGCGCGTGGAGACACACACACGTGGAGACACTCACGTGGAGACACACACGTGGAGACACACACGTGGAGACACGTGGAGACACACACGTGGAGACACGCACGGAGACACACACGTGGAGACACGCACGTGGAGACACGCACGTGGAGACACGTGGAGACACACACGTGGAGAGACGCACGGAGACACACCACGTGGAGACACGCACGCGGAGACACACACGTGGAGACACACACGTGGAGACACGCACGTGGAGACACGTGGAGACACACACGTGGAGACACACACGGAGACACACACGTGGAGACACGCACGTGGAGACACACACGTGGAGACACACACGTGGAGACACTCACGTGGAGACACGCACGTGGAGACACACACGTGGAGACACGCACGTGGAGACACGTGGAGACACGCACATGGAGACACACACGGAGACACCACACGTGGAGACACTCACGTGGAGACACACACGTGGAGACACACACGTGGAGACACACACGTGGAGACACGTGGAGACACGCACGTGGAGACACGCACGTGGAGACATGCACGTGGAGACACGCACGTGGAGACACGCACGTGGAGACATGCACGTGGAGACACGCACGTGGAGACATGCACGTGGAGACACGCACGTGGAGACACGCACGTGGAGACACGCACGTGGAGACACGTGGAGACACGCACGTGGAGACACGCACGTGGAGACACGCACGTGGAGACACGCACGTGGAGACACGCGGAGACACGCACGTGGAGACACACACGTGGAGACACGCACGTGGAGACACACACGTGGAGACACGTGGAGACACACACGTGGAGACACACGTGGAGACACACACGTGGAGACACGCACGTGGAGACACACACGTGGAGACACGCACGTGGAGACACACACGTGGAGACACACACGGAGACACACACGGAGACACACACGTGGAGACACACACGTGGAGACACACACGGAGACACGCACGTGGAGACACACGTGGAGACACACACGTGGAGACACGCACGTGGAGACACACACGGAGACACTCACGTGGAGACACACACGGAGACACGCACGTGGAGACACGCACGTGGAGACACGCACGTGGAGACACACACGGAGACACACACGTGGAGACACGCACGTGGAGACACGCACGTGGAGACACACACGTGGAAACACGCACGTGGAGACACGCACGTGGAGACACGCACGTGGAGACACGCACGTGGAGACACACACGGAGACACACACGTGGAGACACGCACGTGGAGATACGCACGTGGAGACACACACGGAGACACGCACGTGGAGACACGCACGTGGAGACACGCACGTGGAGACACGCACGTGGAGACACGCACGTGGAGACACACACGGAGACACGCACGTGGAGACACGCACGTGGAGACACACACGTGGAGACACACACGGAGACACGCACGTGGAGACACGCACGTGGAGACACACACGTGGAGACACACACGGAGACACACACGTGGAGACACGCACGTGGAGACACACACGGAAACACACACGTGGAGACACACACGTGGAGACACACACGGAGACACGCACGTGGAGACACGCACGTGGAGACACGCACGTGGAGACACACACGTGGAGACACACACGGAGACACGCACGTGGAGACACACACGGAGACACGCACGTGGAGACACGCACGTGGAGACACACACGGAGACACGCACGTGGAGACACACACGTGGAGACACACACGTGGAGACACACACGTGGAGACACACACGTGGAGACACACACACACGGAGACACGCACGTGGAGACACGCACGTGGAGACACACGTGGAGACACACACGTGGAGACACGCACGTGGAGACACACACGGAGACACGCACGTGGAGACACGCACGTGGAGACACACACGGAGACACGCACGTGGAGACACGCACGTGGAGACACACACGTGGAGACACACACGTGGAGACACGTGGAGACACACACGTGGAGACACACACGTGGAGACACACACACACGGAGACACGCACGTGGAGACACGCACGTGGAGACACACGTGGAGACACACACGTGGAGACACACACGTGGAGACACGCACGTGGAGACACGCACGTGGAGACACACACATGGAGACACGCACGTGGAGACACACACGGAGAGACACACGGAGACACGCACGGAGGCCCCGCATGCACGTGGACATGCATGCAGACTCACACGCGCATGCATCCAGACACGTGCGGAGACACGCACGCACGACGCAGACACGCACGCAAGCACGCACAAAGATCCCGCGTGTAGCCTGTAACAGACTGTTGGGGCAAGTGCTGTTAGCGAGCTGCTCCTACGAAGGCCGGCACGGCACGCGAGGGGGTGGGTGGCCAGCACCACGCCCGACCGCCTTTGTCTCCCCAGTGGCGATGTTTACAAAGTGCCGCCGCTCGTTCAACCTGCAGTGGCACAGGCGGGTCGGCGAGCGCCTAAAGCCGTCACCGACGTGGCTGTGAGGTCAAGGGTCAGAGGAGGGTGAAGGAGGTGAGGCGTGAGGGGGGCAGCACCTGGTGACGGTCAACGTGTGACCCTTGACCTGCATGAAGGCGTCCACCGTGTTGGGGTCAAGGCCCGGATGCTCCCCCCACACCTTCAGCTCGGGCTCCTCCACCAGGAACTGGCCTAGATGGGCGCCATGGAAACACGGACACGGTACAGTGCACGTGGTGCAATGTACAAGGCAAAGCCCTACACAACACGTGGTACAGCGCACGTGGTGCGATGTACAAGGCAAAGCCCTACACAACACGTGGTACAGCGCACGTGGTGCAATGTACAAGGCAAAGCCCTACACAACACGTGGTACAGCACACGTGGTGCGATGTACAAGGCAAAGCCCTACACAACACGTGGTACAGCACACGTGGTGCGATGTACAAGGCAAAGCCCTACACAACACGTGGTACAGCGCACGTGGTGCAATGTACAAGGCAAAGCCCTACACAACACGTGGTACAGCACACGTGGTGCAATGTACAAGGCAAAGCCCTACACAACACGTGGTACAGCGCACGTGGTGCGATGTACAAGGCAAAGCCCTACACAACACGTGGTACAACGCACGTGGTGCGATGTACAAGGCAAAGCCCTACACAACACGTGGTACAACGCACGTGGTGCGATGTACAAGGCAAAGCCCTACACAACACGTGGTACAGCACACGTGGTGCAGTGTACAAGGCAAAGCCCTACACAACACGTGGTACAGCGCACGTGGTGCGATGTACAAGGCAAAGCCCTACACAACACGTGGTACAACGCACATGGTACAATGTACAAGGCAAAGCCCTACACAACACGTGGTACAGCGCACGTGGTGCAATGTACAAGGCAAAGCCCTACACAACACGTGGTACAGTGCACGTGGTGCAATGTACAAGGCAAAGCCCTACACAACACGTGGTACAACGCACATGGTACAATGTACAAGGCAAAGCCCTACACAACACGTGGTACAACGCACATGGTACAATGTACAAGGCAAAGCCCTACACAACACGTGGTACAGCACACGTGGTGCAATGTACAAGGCAAAGCCCTACACAACACGTGGTACAACGCACGTGGTACAATGTACAAGGCAAAGCCCTACACAACACGTGGTACAGTGCACGTGGTGCAATGTACAAGGCAAAGCCCTACACAACACGTGGTACAGTGCACGTGGTGCAATGTACAAGGCAAAGCCCTACACAACACGTGGTACAACGCACGTGGTACAATGTACAAGGCAAAGCCCTACACAACACGTGGTACAGTGCACGTGGTGCAATGTACAAGGCAAAGCCCTACACAACACGTGGTACAGTGCACGTGGTGCAATGTACAAGGCAAAGCCCTACACAACACGTGGTACAGCGCACGTGGTGCAATGTACAAGGCAAAGCCCTACACAACACGTGGTACAGCGCACGTGGTGCAATGTACAAGGCAAAGCCCTACACAACACGTGATACAGCACACGTGGTGCAATGTACAAGGCAAAGCCCTACACAACACGTGGTACAACGCACATGGTGCAATGTACAAGGCAAAGCCCTACACAACACGTGGTACAACGCACGTGGTACAATGTACAAGGCAAAGCCCTACACAACACGTGGTACAATGCACGTGGTGCGATGTACAAGGCAAAGCCCTACACAACACGTGGTACAGCGCACGTGGTACAATGTACAAGGCAAAGCCCTACACAACACGTGGTACAGCGCACGTGGTGCGATGTACAAGGCAAAGCCCTACACAACACGTGGTACAACGCACGTGGTACAATGTTCACGGCACATTGGTACATTGCACATATGGCTAATAAGGGCGAGGAGATGGATGGAGCCGTTACCCAGAATGTCGTGCGCGATTCACAGGAAGGGGGAGGGGGGACAGCAGGTGGTGGAGGTTGTAGGTGCGGTTACCCAGAATGCCGTGCGAACTTTAGGGCAAAGGGGGCAGCAGGTGCCGGAGGTTGGAGGTGCGGTTACCCAGAATGCCGTGCGTAGTTTATGGGAGGGGGGGCAGCAGGTGTGGTCACCCAGAATGCCGTGCGAAATTTAGGGGAGGGGGGGGCAGCAGGTGTGGTTACCCAGAATGCCGTGCACAATTTCGGGGAGGGGGGGCAGCAGGTGCCGGAGATTGGAGGTGCAGTTACCCAGAATGCCGTGCGTACTGCAGAGGAGGGGAGGGGGGGGGGCGGCAGTTGTGGTTACCCAGCAGGCCGTGCGCGCTGGGAGAGAGGCGGCCGGGCCCGGCCACGTAGACCCCGAGGTAGTCACGGCGCTCCGGGGGGTGTCCCTGCGGTGACACGTGGTGCGGTGACACGTGGTGCGGTGACACGCGGTGCAGCCGCACGCTCAGCAGCGTGTCGGTGTGCAGACGCAGCTCCAGCACCTCCAGGCCGCGGCCACGCGGCGCCATCTTCAGCGTCAGGCTGGGCACAGGGGGGGGGGGGGGCGGTCAGCGCAGACGCGGGGGGCCAGGGCCCCCCAATCCCCCCCTCTCCTCTCACCGGTGTACCCGGGGGTGGTGTGGCGAGCACCGGAAGTTGAACATCGATACCACCGTGTGAACACGCAACGTAACCAGGTGGTCATTTGAGGCTGAGTCGACCTAGGGGAGTCCTCCAGGACCGGTTCAGATCAACCGTGAAGTGGTGTTGGCCGTGCGAGCGGGAATCGAACCTCGGGTCACCGGGTTCGTAGCGCAGCAGCGTGCTAACCAAAGCGCCACCGCTCCCTATACACAACAATCCCCCCACGTAGCCTTCGACAGACTGCTAGGACAAGTGCTGTTAGCGAGCACCTTCGTTCAGCACGGTTGGTTACGTACGGCGTGAAAGAAGTTCAACATGCACATACGTGTATGGACATACCTACGCACGCATACGCGCACACGTACACACACACACACACGTAAACACACACACGTACACACACACGTACACACACGTACACACACAACAACAACCACCATTCACCACTAAGTGGCGGTGACGTCACCACGACGCTTGTGCCAGGCCAAGTGCACCTTGAGGCCACGTGCAGTGTCGAACGCCTGCTGATAGAAGGTCACGGGGCAGACCCAGCAGGTGCCACGGGTCGACTGACCGAGATGTCCGAGATGACTGGCTGATGCACCACCTGTGCCCCCTACTGTACCAACTTGCTGTGCTTTAGCCACCCGGCGCTCCGCTCGTTGTTGTGAGTGTCGCTCCTCCGCCCTCCGTTGTTGTTGGAGGGCGACTGCCTCCAACTGCCCAGTAGCGTCCTTCACGAGCCTCCTCCACTGAGGCCGATCTTGACACCGCTGGTACCAGTCATCGGCAAGTCCACTCAGCTCCACGTCCTCCTGTACCACATCACTCCATCTCTTCTCTAGCCCATGCCGCGCCCATTTAGCCCCCTCAATCCGGCCGAACAAAAGCTGTTTAGGCATGCGGTGGCTGGGCATGCAGGCTACATGACCCAGCCAACGCAGCCTTGCCAGCCGGAGGAGCTCACCGATGGGACTTTGCCCAGATCTTTCAAGGATTTGTGAGCTCCTCACACAATCCAGCCTGGTTAAACCCAGGATGGATCGTAGGCAGACCAGCCTAAATGTTTCCAACCGGCGAAGATGCTCCATTAGGGGGGTCCACGTTTCGCAAGCGTAGAGAAGTGAGGGAATGACCGTGGCCGAGAAGACCTGAGGCTTCGTGCGGAGCGACAGACCAGGTAGCTTCCACACAGCGTTACGCAACCGATGAAAAGATATTGCCGCTCGACTGATTCGGAGTGAGACCTCTGCTGATAAACTGGAGCCGGTCATAAGCACACTGCCCAGGTATGGGAAACTCTCCACTCTCTCCACAACTTCCCCATTACCGATTGGGAGTTGTGGGGGTGGAGTATCCGATGGTACAAAATACCCAGGCAGGTGCTTAGTTTTGGTGGGGCTGATGGTAAGGCCCCACCTCTTAGTGGCACGCTCCAGTCTCAGCAGCAGCGTCTCCAACTCCTCTTCTGAATGAGCAGCTATTACCAAATCATCGGCATACATAACGTGGTTGACCAATAGGGAGCTATCCCTTGATCACACCAGGGCGTCGATCAGCCTCCCATTATATCTGTACCAAATGGAAATTCCCCCGGTACAGCTATTGAAGGCTTCACGAACTACGCAGTCGAAATAGATGTTAAATAATGTGGGAGCCAGAGGACATCCCTGTCGCACCCCAAGGTGTACAGGGAAAGGCTCCGACTCCCAGCCACGTAGTTTAACCCGGGCCCGCTCACCATCATGAAGGTCCTTAATGATCGAGAGCAGAGGGTCAGGGACTCCGAAAGCACGAAGAACAACCCAGAGCCCAGGCCTACTGATGGTATCATAGGCCTTGACCAGGTCAATAAAGCAGAGATGTAGGTCTTGTTGAAATTCCCTACACCTCTGTTGTAGCACACGGACAGAAAATATGGCATCTGTGCAGGATCGCACTTTCCTGAAACCGCATTGGGGTTCCGCAAGCCTCTCCTCAGCGTGCCTAGCAAGGCGATGTTGAATAATCCTTGCCAGGACCTTTCCCGGCACACTGAGGAGTGAGATGCCCCTGTAGTTGTTACAGTCTGTGCGGTCCCCCTTCTTAAAGAGGGGGACCACCAGGGCATCCTTCCAATCCTGAGGTACCCGTCCAGCGGTCCAGACTGTTGTTATGATGTCATATAGGGCAGTCTGTGCACAAACACCACCCTCCCTCAGCATTTCGCTTGGGAGATCATCTCTGCCCGGTGCCTTTCCTGGTCTCAGACTCCGGATCGCCCTCAGTACTTCCTCAACAGATGGCACCTCAGCCAGCCACTCACAGGGGGTGACCTCTTCCAATATTTGAGGCACCGCAGCCTCAGCAGGGTTATCCCCACTTTGTGCCATGATGTTTTCCTGGCTGAGAGATTTTCCCTCCCCCAGGACCTCACAAAAATGCTCAGCAAATCTGCAAACCTGTTCCTGGGGGTCGGAGATTGGATCACCGTTTTTTCCCATAATGATGGTAATAGGTGTGGCGCTGCAGGTTACTTTTTTGATGGAGTTAAATAGTGATTTGTGATCACGGGCCACTGAGGCAGACTCCATCTCCTCAGCAACCCGCGACCACCACCCATCCTTGCAGCGCCTTACGGCTCTCCGAACCTCCGAGCGAAGGCTGCGGTAAACCTCCTCATTCTCTGACGTGGGATGCTGTAGCCGATGAGAGTGAGCCTGTCGCTTTTTCTCAATTAACCTGAACACCTCCTCTGTCAGCCAGGGTTTCTGGGGAGGTCTGGACCACGTACCCAAAGCAGGCCATTGCAGCTGCATGAATCACAGACTTAAACCTCGCCAATTTACCCTCGACATCAGGTGGAGTGGGGGACGATGCCAACCCCAGCTGCAAGCGAGGATGAAATTCTCGTTTGCAACTTTCATCAGCTAACTCAGACCAGGCCACTTTTGGTTGGAATGGGGTCCTGGGTGTACACCCACCACCAGAGTGGAAGAATGGCAGGCGCATCTTACAGATGACTAGTCGATGGTCAGAGGGCAGATCAGCTCCACGGTAGGTCCTGGTGTCAAGGACATGGGCTAGCATCCGCTGGTCCATCACTATGTAGTCCAGCAGATGTTCTTGCTTGGACCCGGCATGCATCCATGATGTTGTGTGGATGCGCCGATGCCGGAAGAGCGTGTTGGTAATTACAAGCCTATGGGCTGCACAAAAATCTAGCAGCCTCCTACCGTTGTTATTGAGCTGATCTGGCCCATGCCTTCCAATCACTCCAGACCAGGTGCCAGCATCATGACCAACTCGGGCATTGAAGTCACCCAACAAGATGACTCTGTCCCGAGTGGCCACTTTAGCCAGCACCTGTGACAGGAGGTTATAGAAGGCTTCTGACTCATCGGCGGTGCCTGCATCCCTCCACGGATGTTCGTCTTCGGTGGGGGCATAAGTAACCACGACCACCACTCCTCGCCTCCGGTTGATGGGAAGGCGAGCCCAAAGTAGCCTGGGGCTTATATCTTCCCAAACCTCACCGCCACGCTCCCACGCCCCCTTCATTCTTTTGTTCAGAAGAAGAGCCACACCCTGTTGTTTGGCAGTCTCCTGCCCCGAGTGGAGGACTGTCCACCCCTCATGGTGGCAGGAGCCAGAGCTGGTCCACCGGACCTCCTGAATGCCACAGAGATCCAGGCGGTACCGGTCCAGCTCCCGACAGAGGAGTGGCAGCCTCTCCTCCGCAGTGAGGGTTCGAACATTCCACGTGGCCATCCGCAATGGTTTTTCGTTGTTTCTGGAGGAGCCCCGAGGGTGAAGATTCAATCTCCTGGCTCCGCCAAATGGGGTTTGGCCAGGAGACGTCATAAAAGCCTGGCCCCCCGGGGCCTCCGGCACAAGCTTATTTTTTACAGGTATTTGTTTATATCGTAGTTTAGTAGTGGTAATTAATTGAAAGGTGGAGGGGTTACCAGCCCCTCGGACCCGTCCAGAGCCCCCGTTTAGCCACTGTGGTGGTCACAGACGCCATGAGGGGAGAGGCCAATGGCCCTCCCCCACAGCACTGCCCACGACAGTGTTGCCCGTCCGGCACCGCGAGGAGGTAGGAGGTTGTTTTGCCAGTCACACACACATACACACACTCGTACACACGCACACACACACGTACACACACACGCACACGCACACACACGTACACGCACACACACACGCACACACACGTACACACACACGCTCGGACACACACGCTCAGCGCACCCGGCCCTCTCGAGCGTGACGTTCCCGCCCAGGGCAGCGTCGTGGATCCCGCGGCGTCCGTGAGCCGCACGAACTCCGTGGTGACCTCCACCCGCACGGCGACCCCCGTGGTGACCCCCGTGGTGACCCCCGTGGCGGCCTCCGCCCCCTCCACGCGGACCCCCACGCGCCCAAAGTAGGTGGCCAGCGGCTTGTGCGAGCTGATGCCGGCACGCGTCGTCGCCACCAGCTCCGCGTCCACCGCCAGCCCTGGCACGCGACACGCACGCGGAGCGCAGTGCCGATATCACGTGGTGCCGACGACGTCACACACACGTGGTGCCGACGTCACACACGCGCATTGCCACCACCACCACCACACACGCAGTGCCAACTTCACCACCACCACCACACACACGCAGTGCCAACTTCACCACCACCACCACCACACACAGTGCCACCACCACCACCACACACGCGTAGTGCCAACTTCACCACCACCACCACCACCACACACAGTGCCACCACCACCACCACGCAGTGAGGGGGGGGGGGTCACCGTTGGGGGGTCGTCGATGAGGTTGACGATGGTGCCCGGCTCCTCGTCGATGTTGAAGCAAATCTTCTGCTGCTGCCCCGGCAGCTCGACCACTACGTGCGGGTCGTTGTCCACTAGTCAGCGGCACACACACACAGTGACACACACAGTGACACACACACACACACAGTGACACACACACACACACAGTGACACACACAGTGACACACACACACAGTGACACACACACACAGTGACACACACAGTGACACACACAGTGACACACACACACACAGTGACACACACACACAGTGACACACACACAGTGACACACACACACAGTGACACACACACACAGTGACACACACACAGTGCCACACACAGTGACACACACAGTGACACACACACACAGTGACACACACACACAGTGACACCACGTGACACAACAGTGACACACACAGTGACACACACACACAGTGACACACACACACAGTGACACCACACACAGTGACACACCACAGTGACACACCACAGTGACACACACACACAGTGACACACACACACAGTGACACACACCACCAGTGACACACACACAGTGACACACACAGGTGACACACACAGTGACACACACACAGTGACACACACACACAGCGACACACACACAACAGTGACACACACACAGTGACACACACACACAGCGACACACACACACAGTGACACCACACACAGTGACACACACACAGTGACACCACACACACACAGTGACACAGTGACACACACACAGTGACACACACACACAGTGACACACACACACACAGTGACACACACACAGTGACACACACACAGTGACACACACAGTGACACACACACAGTGACACACAGTGACACACACCAGTGACACACACACATGACAACACCACACACAGTGACACACACACACACAGGGTGACACACACCACACACAGTGACACACCACACACAGTGACACACACACCACAGTGACACACACACACAGGGTGACACCACACAGTGACACACAAACACACACAGTGACACGCACACACAGTGACACACACAGGGTGACACACACAGTGACACACACAGTGACACACACACAGTGACATACACACACAGGGTGACACACACACAGTGACACACACACACACACAGGGTGACACACACACACAGTGACACACACAGTGACACACACACACAGGGTGACACACACAGTGACACACACAGTGACACACACACACAGGGTGACACACACACACACAGTGACACACACAACGACACACACAGTGACACACAGTGACACACACACACAGTGACACACACACAGTGACACACAACAGTGACACACACACACAGTGACACACACACACAGTGACACACACACAGTGACACACACCAGTGACACACACACAGTGACACACACAGTGACACACACAGTGACCACACACAGTGACACACACAGTGACACACACACACAGTGACACACACACACAGTGAACACACATACACAGTGACACACACAGGGTGACACACACAGTGACACACACACACAGTGACACACACAGTGACACACACACACAGTGACACACACAGTGACACACACACACAGTGACACACACACACACAGCGACACACACACACAGTGACACACACACAGTGACACACACACACAGTGACACACACACACAGCGACACACACACAGTGACACACACACAGTGACACACACACAGTGACACACACACACAGTGACACACACAGTGACACACACACACAGTGACACACACACACACACAGCGACACACACACACACAGTGACACACACACAGTGACACACACACAGTGACACACACACAGTAACACACACAGTGACACACACACAGTGACACACACACACACAGGGTGACACACACACACACACAGTGACACACACACACACACAGTGACCACACACAGTGACACACACAGCGACACACACACAGCGACACACACACACAGTGACACACACAGTGACACACACACACACAGTGACACACACACGGTGACACACACACACACGGTGACACACACACACACACGGTGACACACACAGTGACACACACACACACGGTGAACACACACACACAGTGACACACACACACACACGGTGACACACACACACGGTGACACACACACACACGGTGACACACACACACACACGGTGACACACACACACACGGTGACTCACACACGGTGACACACACACGGTGACTCACACACACACAGTGACACACACACACACGGTGACACACACACACAAACACGGCGACACACACACACACGGTGACTCACACACGGTGACACACACACACGGTGACTCACACACACACAGTGACACACACACACGGTGACACACACACACACGGTGACACAACACACACACACAGTGACACACACACACACAGTGACACCACAGTGACACACAGCGACACACACACAGCGACACACACACACAGTGACACACACAGTGACACACACACACACAGTGACACACACACACAGTGACACACACACGGTGACACACACACACACGGTGACACACACACGGTGACACACACAGTGACACACACACACACGGTGACACACACACACACAGTGACAACACACACACACGGTGACACACACACACACGGTGACACACACACACACGGTGACACACACACACACGGTGACTCACACACGGTGACACACACACGGTGACTCACACACACACAGTGACACACACACACACGGTGACACACACACAAACACGGCGACACACACACACACGGTGACTCACACACGGTGACACACACACACGGTGACTCACACACACACAGTGACACACACACACGGTGACACACACACACACGGTGACTCACACACGGTGACACACACACACACACACGGTGACTCACACACGGTGACACCACACACGGTGACTCACACACAGTGACACACACACACGGTGACACACACACACACAGTGACACACACACACGGTGACACACACACACACGGTGACTCACACACGGTGACACACACACACACGGTGACTCACACACGGTGACACACACAGGTGACACACACACACACAGTGACACACACACACGGTGACACACACACACGGTGACTCACACACGGTGACACACGCACACGGTGACACACACACACACAGTGACACACACACACGGTGACACACACACACGGTGACACACACACACACAGTGACACACACACACACGGTGACTCACACACACACACGGTGACTCACACACACACACGGTGACACACACAACACGGTGACACACACACACACACACGGTGACACACACACACACGGTGACACACACACACCACGGTGACACACACACACACACACGGTGACACACACACACGGTGACACACACAACACGGTGACTCACACACGGTGGCACACACACACACGGTGACACACACACACAGTGACACACACACAGTGACACACACACACAGTGACACACACGGTGACACACACACACGGTGACACACACACACACAGTGACACACACACACACGGTGACACACACACACACACGGTGACACACACACACGGTGACACACACACACGGTGACACACACAGTGACACACACACACACGGTGACACACACACACAGTGACACACACACAGTGACACACACACACAGTGACACACACACACGGTGACACTCACACACACGGTGACTCACACACACGGTGACTCACACACACAGTGACACTCACACACACGGTGACTCACACACACACGGTGACTCACACACACGGTGACTCACACACACGGTGACACACACACACGGTGACACACACACGGTGACACACACACACACACGGTGACACACACACACACGGTGACACACACACACACGGTGACACACACACACACACAGTGACACACACACAGTGTCACACACACACAGTGACACACACACACACAGTGACACACACACACACGGTGACACACACACACACACGGTGACTCACACACACGGTGACTCACACACGGTGGCACACACACACGGTGACACACACACGGTGACACACACACAGTGACACACACACACAGTGACTCACACACGGTGGCACACACACACGGTGACACACACACGGTGACACCACACACACGGTGACACACACACACACACACAGTGACACACACACGGTGATACACACACACACGGTGACACACACACACACACGGTGACACACACACAGTGACACACACACACAGTGACACACACACAGTGACACACACACACACAGTGACACACACACACACGGTGACACACACACACACACGGTGACTCACACACACGGTGACTCACACACGGTGGCACACACACACGGTGACACACACACACGGTGACTCACACACATGGTGACTTGCGCAGGTGGTGTGTGTTGTCGTCATCGTGGTGGTGTTTGTGATTGTGGTGGTGGTGGTGGCGGATAAAATGGATCAAGTTGGCACAGTAGTGGTGGTGCATCTCAGTCAGCCAACCCATGGCACCTGCTGGGTCTGTCCCGTGACCTCCTGCACCTAGCCTGGCACAGTAGGGGGGTACAGCTGGTGGTGCATTTACCAGTCATCTCAGTCAGCTAACCCATGGCAACCTGCTGGGTCTGTCCCGTGACCTCCTGCACCTAGCCTGGCACAGTAGGGGTACGGCTGGTGGCGCATCTACCGGTCATCTCAGTCAGCCAACCCATGGCACCTGCAGGGTCTGTCCCGATACCTCCTGCCAGTGGGCGTTCGACACTTCACGTGGAAGTCTCAAAGTGCACCTAGCCTGGCACAGGCGCCGTGGTGTCGTCACCGTCACTTCGCGGCGAATGGCCGGGCATTGGTATTGTGGTGGTGGGTTGTTGTGATTGTGGTGGTCGCGGTGGTGGTTGTGTATGTGGTGGTGGTTGTGATTGTGGTGGTGATCTTGGTGGTTGTTGTGGTGGTGGTGATTGTGTATGTGGTGGTGGTGGTGATTGTGTATGTGATGGTGGTCGTGGTGGTTTTGATTGTGGTGGTGGTTTTGGTGGTCTTGGTCGTGGTAGTGATTGTGTATGTGGTGGTGGTGGTCATAGTGGTGCTGGTGGTAGTGGTGGTGGTGGTGGTTGTGGTGGTGGTGGTGGTAGTGATTGTGGTCGTGGTGGTCGTAGTGGTGGTGGTTGTCGTGGTGGTGGTGGTTGTGGTGGTAGTGGTGCTGGTGGTTGTGGTGGTGGTGGGAGCTTCACCGAAGGTGCTTGGACGCTTGGCTGAGTTTTTTCCAAGTTTCGTGGCAGTAGGAGCTGCAGAGAGAAGGGAGGAAAGGCCGTCGATCAGAGCCCACGCTGCTACCACCCCCACCCCCTCCATCCCCCCGTGTCCCCCCCCCCGTGTCCCCCCCCCCGTGTCCCCCCCCCGTGTCCCCCCCCCCCCCGTGCCCCCCCCGCCCCCCGTACCCTGCTTGCGAGGCCGAGGGGGCTTGGTGATGACCATGGAGGTGAGCGGCGTCACGAAGCCGTACTGCAGCGACAGCTGCAGCGCCCGAGCTGTGGCGTTGCCCTTCTCCTCCTCGTCCTGGGTGATGCTCCTGGCACGCGGCAGGTGGGCGAGCGGGCGGGAGAGTGGGTGGGTGGGCGAATGGGTGGGCGAGTGGGTGAGCGAGTGGGTGAGTGAGGGAATGGGTGAGTGGGTGGGCGAGTGGGTGGGCGAGTGGGTGGGCGAGTGAGCGAATGGGTGGGCAAGTGGGTGGGCGAGTGGGTAGGCGAGTTGGTGAGCGAGCAGGGTGAGCGAGCGGGGTGAGCGAGCGAGGTGAGCGAGCGGGTGGGTGAGCGAGCGGGGTGAGCGAGTTGGTGAGCGAGCGGGGTGGGCGAGTGGGTGAGCGAGCGGGTGAGCGAGTGGGTGAGCGAGTGGGTGAGCGAGTGGGTGAGCGAGTGGGTGAGCGAGCGGGGTGTGTCGCCCACCTGCGCTCCAGCAGGTGCTTGATGGTGAGGTAGGCCCAGAGTCTCTCGGTGAACTCCCCGAAGATGAACTTGGTGCGGTCGTGCGGGAGGGCCTGCGTCTGCGTGGGGGACTCCTTGCTCAGCGTCAGGTCACCGGCCCCCTGCGCAAGGGGAGGGGGGGGTCGTAGGGGTCAACGCGAAGTGGGGTCAGCGGGAAGCAGGGGTCAATGCGGCATCGGGCGCGGGGGGGAGGGGGGAGTTGCCAGGGTTCAAGTGATGCGACGGGTGTCAGGGATCGCGGGGGGTTGTAATTGACGTGGGGGTGGGGGGGGGGTTCAGGGGTCAACTGGACACGGTGGGGTCAGTAGGAACGCCGGGGTCAGGGCGACCCGACGGGGCCGAGGGCTAGGGGGCGGAGGTCAAGAAGGGTGAAATAAAAAAGGGGGGGTGGCAATGGAGAAGAGGGTCAAGGTCAGGGGGTCAAGGGGTCAGGGCTCAAGGGTCAAGGACGGAGGGGGCGAAAGTCTCGGGACTCGAGGGGCGAGCGCGTCACGGCTTGAGGGGGGTGAAGGGCGATGGTCAGGGGTCACGGGGTCACAGGGTGGTGGGCTGACCGCGCGGGCCTCCACGGTGGCGCCCAGCGTGTGCAGGGTGTTGTCGGCGAGGCGCCCGGCCACCACGAGCTCCGTGCCATCGAAGAAGTTGTCGAAGTCGGTGCGCGTCACGTGGCTCACCGCGCCGGGCGGGTAGCTCACACGCAGCCGCGTCAGCAGCGGCGTCGCCACCTCCTGGTAGAAGCCCTGGGCCCCGCGGCGGGGGGGCGGGGACACACAGAGAGAGATCCAGACCCCGCTTAGAGGCCCCCACAGGTCCCCACAGGCCCGTGGCCAAGCGGCACGTGTCCGCCTGGGGCCTATCCCCGGCTCGCGACGCTTGAGGCGACCTTTGCTTTCGTGGAAACGCGACGACTCACGACGAGGACGATGATGATGATGATGATGTACGTTTGCAAAGCGGCGCATTTCAAGAGCCTGCCCAGGGTGGGGGGCGGGGGGCGGGGGGGGGGGGTTGCGGGCGTGGGGGTCACAGGCCAGCTTCACGAGGCGAGGGTCAGGCCCACGGTGTGAGAGGTCAAATTGGACGGTCGTGCTGCGCAAAAACCGAGCCGTGGACCGTCAAACCGATCGATTAGAAATTGATTATCCGCCGCGCGGAAAATCCCGGCCACAGAACGACGTCGATGACGACGGCGACGGCGATGAGATCCGTGCGGAGGAACGGGGCAACGCTGGAGACAGAAACCCGCTGTGGCCTGCGCGGCTCCAACGACGAGGAGGAGGAGAAGGAACAGCGACACGACACGAACTCTCTCTCTCTGCTGAAGCCCTGCCTCTCTCTCTCTGCTGAAGCCCTGCCTCTCCCTCTCTCTGCTGCAGCAACAGCAGCTGGTGAAGCACACCGCCACTCGCCTGCAGCTGCAGTGGCGCGTCGGCGTTCTCGTAGATGCGGCGTGCCAGGCCGCCGTTGTGCAGCGCCAGGCGCTCCAGGAAGTCGTAGTCCAGGTGCTGCCCGAAGCCCAGGCAGAAGAGCGACGCCTCCCCGGACAGAGCGGCGTGCACGTTGTCGCGGATCTGCCCCAGGTTCGTCACCCCTGCAGCACCACCACAGGGGTCAGCCGAGGTCACAGTCGGGTGGGGAGGGGTCAGCTGAGGTCACAGTCGGGTTAGGCAAGGTTGGGGCCACGTTGTAGGGAGGAAGATTCAGGTTGGGTGAGGCGTGGTGAGGCCTGGTGAGGCGTGGTGAGGCGTGGTGAGGCCTGGTGAGGCGTGGTGAGGCGTGGTGAGGCGTGGTGAGGCCTGGTGAGGCCAGGGCGCCTCACCCACGTTGGGGTCTCCGTCGGTGAGCAGCACGAGGAGCGACGCCGAGTTGCGTGGCAGCGTCTCGTCGCTGTGCCTCGCCGCAGCATCGCGACGCCGTCCAGCACCGCGTCGTTGATGTTCGTGGCTGCGGTGACACAGACAGTGACACAGTGACACAGTGACACAGACACAGTGACACAGACACAGTGACACAGTGACACAGACACAGTGACACAGACACAGTGACAGTGACACAGACACAGTGACACAGACACAGTGACACCAGTGACACAGACACAGTGACACAGACACAGTGACAGTGACACAGACACAGTGACACAGACACAGTGACACAGTGACACAGACACAGTGACACAGACACAGTGACACAGTGACACAGACACAGTGACACAGACACCGTGACACAGTGACACAGACATAGTGATACAGACACAATGACACAGTGACACAGACACAGTGACACAGACACAGTGACACAGTGACACAGACACAGTGACACAGTGACACAGACACAGTGACACAGACACCAGTGACACAGTGACACAGTGACACAGACACAGTGACACAGTGACACAGTGACACAGACACAGTGACACAAACACAGTGACACAATGATACAGTCACACAGACACAGTGACACAGTGACACAATGACACAGTGACACAGACACCGTGACACAATGACACAGACACAGTGACACAGACACCGTGACACAGTGACACAGACACAGTGACACAGACACAGTGACACAGTGACACAGTGACACAGACACAGTGACACAGTGACACAGACACAGTGACACAGATACCAGTGACACAGACACAGTGACACAGTGACACACAAAGTGACACAGACACAGTGACATAGACACCCGTGACACAGTGACACAGACACAGTGACACAGTGACACAGACACAGTGACACAGATACAGTGACACAGACACAGTGACACAGTGACACAGACACAGTGACACAAACACTGACACAATGACACAGTGACACAGACACAGTGACACAGTGACACAATGACACAGACACAGTGACACAGTGACACAGACACAGTGACACGTGGTTAGTGACAGGGTGACACGTGGTTAGTGACAGGGTGACGGGGTGACGCGTCACCCGCCCCCTTGTCTTCCCATCGCCATGCCTCTCGCACGCACATTGACAAAGCCCCCCCCCCCGTGTAGCCTACATGGGCTGACGGGGCAAGTGGTGATCGCGAGCGGTGCTACGAAGGTTCTAAGAAGCTCTTTCATCCACAGATGTCCAGCAAACTACACGCTGTGCCAGGGAACACGTTTAAGGCCGAGTTGACCTAGGGGCTTGCCGAGCCCAGGAGCGAGGTAGTTAACATCTCGCCACGGTGGCTGTGAGATGTTAACTACCTCGCCTGGTCTACACGATGCCTGCTGCTGCTGTATGTTTGTAGTTTGCGTGTCTCTCATCATCATCATCAAGGTGGCTAGGATATGTTGACTATTATTCTTAGGTTTTTTCGGTAAAGTCACGTAGGTAAAACATCAAAATTAATGAAAATAAAATAAAACAAAAATCACGACGTTTCGGAGGAAACGTCGTGATTTTTGTTTTATTTTATTTTATTTTCATTAATTTTGATGTTTTACCTACGTGACTTTACCGAAAAAACCTAAGAATATGAATCCTTGCAGTCACGAAAGCTTCAAATCTAGATATGTTGACTACCTCGCCTGGTCTACAGGAGGTCGTGGGTTCCATCCCGACCCTGACGATCCCTGCTGTGTGCGTGTGTGTCTCTCTCTGCCGGTGTTCGTGTGGATTTCTCCCTCCGGCTCCTCCGCTTTTCCCCCTCTGCATTTAGAGTCTTCTGCTGTTGTTGTTGTTGGCTGCTGTTGTTGTTGTTCACCTCCCTGGGCGCTGAGCGAGGCCGCGTACTCCTGAGCGAGCTGCACGTTTGCCGGGGATGCGGGCAGCATGGATTGGCGCCAGGCCTGCGACACGGAGCTGAACTCGATGAGGCCGAAGTGGTCGTCGGGACGCAGCTGAGCCAGGATCTCGTGCAGGGCCTCCTTCGTCTGCGGCAGAGGCACGGGACGGGTACACAAAGACAAAGATCCCCCGTGAAGCCTTAACAGGCTGTAGGGGCAAGTGCTGTTAGCGAGCAGCTATGAAGGCCGGAACGGCACACGAGGGGGTGGGTGGCCAGCACCCACGCCCGACCGCCTTTGTCTCCCCCAGTGGAGATGTTTACAGACCGCACCAGGTACTCATTTGAGGCTGAGTCGACCTAGAGGAGGCCCAGGACCCGTTCAGATAATCGTCACCGGTGTAGGCTGTGAGCGGGAATCGAACTCGGGTTTACCAGGTTCATAGCGCAGCGTAGCGCTAACCACTACAAGCCCCCACCACCCACAACACACCACCCCCACCACCCACAACACCACCCACACCGCCACCACACCGCCACACACAACGCCACCCACAACACCCACACCACCACCCACACCACCACCCCACACCCACCACACAACACCACCCACCACCACCCACACCCACACCACCACCCACACCACCACCCACACCACCACCACCCACCACCACCACCACCACCACCCCACCACCACCACCACCCACACCCACCACCCACCACCACCCCCACACCCACACCACCCACCACCCACACCACCCACCCACCACCACCCACCACCACCACACCCACACCACCCCAACACCACCCACCACCCACCCCACCACCCACCCACCACCACCACCCACCACCACCACCCCCACCACCCACCACCCACCACCACCACACCCCCACCCACCCACCCACCACCACCACCCACACCCACCACCCACACCACCCACACCCACCACCCACCCCCCCACCACCACCACCACACCACCACCACCCACCACCACCACCCACACCACCCACCCACCACCACCACCCACACCACCCACCCACCACCACCACCACCACCCACACCACCACCCACACCACCACCCACACCCCACCCACCCACCACCACCCACACCACCACCCACCCACCACCCACCACCCACACCACCCACCCACCACACCCACCCACCACCACACCACCCCACACCACCACCACACCACCACCACCACCCACACACCCACCCACACCACCACCCACACCACCCCACACCACCACCCACCACCACCCACCACCACCACCCACCCACACCACCCCACCACCACCCCACACCACCCACCACCACCCACCACCCACCACCACCCACACCACCCCCACCACCACCCACCACCCACACCACCACACCACACCACCACACCACCCCACCACCCCACCACCACCCCACCACCCACCCACACCCACCCACCCACCACACCCCCACCACCACCACCCCACCCACCACCCACACCACCACCCACCACCACCCACACCACCACCCACACCACCACCCACACCACACACACCACCCACCACCACCACACCACCACCACCACCCACCACCACCCACCACCACCACCCACACCACACCCACACCACCACCCACCACCCACACCACCACCCACACCACCACCCACGCCACCACCCCACCACCCACACCACCCACACCAACCCACACCACCACCCACACCACCACCCACACCACCACCCACACCACCACCCACCCACACCACCCACAACACCACCCACACCACCACCCACAACACCACCCACACCACCACCCACACCACCACTCACACCACCACCCACACCACCACCCACACCACCACCCACACCACCACTCACACCACCACCCACACCACCACCCACACCACACACACCACCACCCACACCACCCACCCACCACCACCACACCACCCACACCACACCCACACCACCACCCACACCACACCACTCACACCACACCACCCACACACCCACCCACCACCCCACACACCACCCCCACCACCCACCCCACCACCCTACCACCCACAACACCACCCACACCACCACCCACACCACCACTCACACCACCACCCACACCACCCACACCACCACCCACCACCCACACCACCACCCACCCACCACACACACCACCACACCCCACCCACACCACCACCCACACA